>VXAA01007280.1:300143-316118 GCA_013399115.1 Anseranas semipalmata
CACTGCTGGCTCATGTCAAGCCTTTTGTCCACCAGAAGCCCCAAGTCCCTCTCCGCAGGGCTGCTCTCAATGAGTTCTTCTCCCAGCCTGTACTCATGGCTGGGATGGCCCCAACCCAGGTGCAGCACCCTGCACTTGGCCTTGTTGAACCTCATTCGGTTCACATGGGCCCGCTTCTTGACAAGGACCCTCTGGATGGCATCCCTTCCTTCTGTTGTATCAACTGCACCACTGAGCTTGGTGTCATCTGCAAACTTGCTGAGGGTGGACTCGATTCTATTGTCAGTGATGAAGACATTAAACAGCACCGGTCCCAAGACAGACACCTGAGGGACACCACTCATCAGCAGCCTCCACCTGGACCTTGAGCCATTGACCACAGCTCTCTGGCTGTGGCCATCCAGCCAATTCCTTACTCACTGAATGGTCCACCCTTCATATCCATATCTCCCCAATGTAGAGATCAGGGTATCACGTGGGACCGTGCCAAAGGCCTTACAGAAGTCCAGGTAGATGACATTGGTCGGTCTTTCCTTGTCAACTGATGCAGTCACTCCATCATAGAAGGCCACCAGACTGGTCAGGAACAATTTGCCCTTGGTGAAGCCATGCTGGCTGTCTCAGATCACCTCTTTGTCCTGTATGTTCCTTGACATTGCTTCCAGGAGAATCTGTTCCATGTTCTTGCCAGGCACAGAGGTGAGGCTCATGGTCTGTCATTCCCCAAGTCCTCCTTTCTACCCTTTTTAAAAATGGGAGTGATGTTTCCATTTTTTAATGTAAATAGTACATTTATTAGAAAGATGGGTACATTCTGGTACTTCTGGTCTGTTAGGCAGTGGGATTTCATCCATAGACTTCCTTCCCTCCAGATCATAGCTATGTCAGAAATACCACAACACAATGAGTTAATTAACAAATTCATAGACTGCTTTTATCCCATTTTGGTAGTGAAAACATGTGTTGCCTAATTAAGTAGAATTCAGAGACTGATTTTTTTTTTTTCTAGTATGACATGGATACCCTGAAGAAAATCAGTATTTATTACAGTAATTATCATTATCTGCTGGGCTGTTTTAAAACTGATCTCAAACACTTGAGTTCTAAAGTTAAGCAACTTGTGTTAACCGATGATGTCTGTATGTATAGCTACTGTGGATGCTAGATAAGCAGACTGGCAGGTTAGATATTACACAGTATCACATTTAAACTAGGTGGTTATATTATTAGTATTAGTACTTTCTGAAATTGCATGCCTTTTTGAAATAAAATGGATTATACTATTACTTGTCCTCTTTTAGCAGATGTATTTAACGTTTTAGTTATGAAATATTTGATGGGAAAGCTCACTAGGGAGATTCTTGGCACTTGAAATCAAGTTCACTTGGAAGGTGGAGAAGGAATTTTAATAATTACAGCAAAGGTAATTTGATACATTCTTAGCAATAAGTAAGCCTATGACAGCATACTTACTGCCACAAATCAGACTAAAGGCTCTATTCATGAATGAATCATGTCCCGTTTACCCTCCATTTTTATGTAGTGTAAGTTTAATGGAAATATCTTGTCATGTATCTTTTGTGTAACATGTTTCAACATTGCTCTTAGTCCTCTATGGCTTAGACATGTAGCAATACTTTTTTAAAATGGAAAAAAAAAAAAAAGTGCTAGAAATAAGTAAAATAGAGAGAAAACTTTAAATGAGTTTAAAAAAAAAACTTTTTTCTTTTTTTTTTTTTTTTTTGTAAAAAACGCTGAGCTACAAGTTTATTTTATGATTTTCAGTTGCCAGCATTAATTTAGCCCAGGAAACTAGGAAAAAACTTGCATGCTGTTGGACAACTGTAGTATCTATACAAGCTGGAAGAGATGGAAGAGCAAAGGGCACCCTCTTTCCTTTTTGTTATCTCATTCTTCATTATCTTTCTCCTTTTCTTTTAATTTTCTTCAAACCTTATTTTCAATGCACTTTCCATTAAGATTGGACTGGTTTAACATATACAATATATTTAGCATGGTACTAGGTAAAAGCATGAATTAGACTAGAATTTAAGTTGGGCGAACAAAGAAATTTAGACTTACATCATTCTTTTTGTCTGATTCATGGTCTTGGTCATGACTCAATCTTTTTATTTTTATATTTTGAATTATTATGTCTTAATTTTAATCCCCTTGGAGTTTACTTTCTTACTTGTGGAGCTTGTAATCTGGGACAATGCACTGGTTTCAGTTTGGAATATGTACAGAATAACAGCATGAACACTACAGCACTTTGTGAACCCACAACAGGATCACATTATTTTCTAGGCAGCAAGTCACCCCCATACAAGACTTTATCCTTCCCCATTTCCATAACAGTTCTTTTATCCTCCATGTTGCTTTTCTTTTGTGCTTCTTCCAGACTGGACCCCTCCTGCCCCAGAGGGGTCCTCTACCTGCCATTTGCATCTGGACCATAAATATTTTATATAGCCCACAATGCTTTATGCATATTTTAACTGAACAATACCCATTTTGTAAATTGTCTGTCAGTATGATGTATGCCTGGTTATGGCCATGAAAAATGCGTTCGGTATCACAATAATATCAAAATATCAATTGTCCCTCCAAATTTCATCGATTTTCCTGCCAGCATTAACAAAATAAGAACAGTTTGAAATTTCTGGACTCAGCTTCTGAGGAGATGTGACAAATAGTGTCAGTTTCCAGGAGTCTGCATAAATATGCATGGCCATTCAGCTGAGTCTTACTGGCAACCAGGCCAGGTGGGTCTCATTAGCTCCAGCTCAGGAGGATAAAAGGTAGACATCCAAAATGAACTTAGATCTGTTGGTTGTGATGAGAGGTTTAAAAGCTCAGACTGTGTTTAACATTTGTAAGCCATGTTCCAAGAAGCAGCATACACTATCAGACAAAAACAAACAAACAAACAAAAAAACAATTCTTTCATACATATTCAGCATTTCATATGTCCAGATAAATATTTTGTATTCTAAGCCCCATATTTTTTTTCAGAATTCTACTCTAAGATATAGCAAAATTATGTTAAACAGGCTTATGTCACTGCTAGCGACAGTCTTGAGAGTTTGAGAGGCATCATGTGTTACTAAATATTTCTGTCCTGCATCAATAAACAGTTTTTCACATGATCAATAACACTATGTGAATGCGTGTTCCTTTATGAAATAAGTGGTGGATATGGTAGGAACTGTGTATTTTAGGAACAAAATAAAAGAGAAGGCTCTCAATCAGGTTTTTACTACACATGCTAGCTTTTGGAGCAGTTCTGGTAGGTTGGTGTACTTTCCCACTCTTTCAGTCTGTGAATTATTTGTGAAGTGAAAAGGACAACTTTATAAACAGGGCCTTATGGAAAACTCTACTCCTATTTTAGAAAATCTGCTAGAGGATATCCATCAGGAATGGATCCCTGAGGACTGGAACTACCTGCTTGTTAAAGTTATCATCCTGCCACCCAGTAAAATGGTAAAAACCCCAAATCCCTCAGACTAGTGCTAGTTCTTCTAAATTGTTATGCCCTCAATTGTATGAGCATGATTGTGGTTTTCTTTGATTGCATTTATGTGTGATTTTTAATATTTAGAAATGGACCCTTATGAAAAAGCACTCTTTCCTTTAAAAATGACTTTAGAGGAATGATTTAGAGGAATTTCACATAGTGCTGTGGCTATAACAACAGTCTGTTGGTAGGGAATTTTTACTGTAGTTATAAACCTCTGAAAAACTTGCCAATTAGCTGAAAAACATTATCCTTCTCCTGACTGAATGCTATTTCCATCTTATATTACTGCGTTTAAAGCAGTTATGTTAGCAAAATATTTTTATATACTGTACTTTTACTACAAACACATACCTATGTTCCTCTCAGTACTAAATTTGTGGTGAAAAGTCACTGAGTTGTTATGTGGGTGTTCATAGTGCACTTTTATGTGCATTGATTAATTTTACATTCTTTATACCATAAATCAAGGTAATAAGGAGAATTTTCAAATGTGCCACTGCAAATATATCTTTCACATTGCCTTTGTTCTATTTATAACCTTGTTTTTTTGTACATAAAGTGTTCTTATATACTGTAGAGTAGCTGATGTATAGTAATGGGTGTAGAGCTGTAAAAGTCTCTCTTGGCACTCTTAACATGGTCAGATTATTACTGTGTTCTCCGATTCAGCTAGATGTGTTCAAGGATCTTCTCTGGTCTGAAAGGTCAGCTGCTTTTAGTTGTGCACTGGCAGAATACTAATACTGTCCTTATTCAAATTACCTGCTACAGTACTTATTAAATTGATGGCCTTGTGCTCTAATTTAATACTGTCGTCGTTCAGAGGCAGGTCGCAGCTGCACTCTGCGCTGAATTAGGTGGTGCTGAGGCAAAGTTCAAGCAGAAACCATAGTTTTGGGCTGCATTTTCCCACTAAATTAGCAGTCAGATGCAGTGTATAATTAATTAGCACAAACCAGGGAAAGCTTGTCATTTAATAAGCCTTTTTTATTTCCACATTACACAAACAGTGGGAATTGATCCATTAAGTGCCTAGCTATTAATGCTGTTTAATGTATGTCTGGTTGTTAAATTGAGATGTCTAGTTACATACGTTCAGTATTTAAGAGCTCCTCACAGATTGTTCAGTGTTTGCTGAGATTTTAAGTCATGTTCCACAAATCAATAATGGCTTCATTAATGAATCTGAACATTGCTGGTTCAGATAAACGGGTCTGAACTGCATAGGGAATAAAAGGTGTCTGATATTGCAATAGCCAAGACAGTGTGGTGTCTATTTTGTTGTCCTAAGTATTAAATATTCTGCTTATATCATGCCACTTATCCTCTACATTACAGCCTTCTTTTTCCCTATAATCCTTGCTTATAATTGCCTAAGGCACTGTATAAGTTTATCTCTTCAGGGTCCTACATGGTATTAAACGGGCAGAATAATACGTTTCAACGACAACGTCAAGATGTCTGCAAGAGCAAAGAGGATTGTTGTCCTTAAGAAAAAGTAAAAGCACAGTATTTGAATCACCCTCGTTTCTTGACAACTGTATTTCTATACTGGAAATAGCTGTGTTTAGCTTAGTTTTATAATATTCTAGAATATAAAGGTTTTAACACTCCATATAGACTATATGCAATGTGTTTCTAGAAGAAGTGTGTATTGGCAATGAGTCATTAGACTAACTGCCAAATATAATATGAAATCTTGTCTGTTTTGCTCCTGTATGTTGATTCCATGTGGGAAGTGTAGAAACATGGTATTTTGTATTGGGGTTCTGTAGGCAGAACATAGTGATCTGGCTTATTCGAAATAAATGACATGAAATGAACCTAAACGAAAGGCTGAAAAACAGGGAATACTCTCCAACATTTCTTCCCGATTAAGGCAATGTACTTGCAACAGTAGAGATAAATACTGTACTCTCTTCACAGTCTCTCTCTTATACATCTTGGTTGATTCTGCAGTTTCTCCAACAGATTCGTCAGTCTGTTTTGTCTGGGTCTTTCATTAGCATTTCAAATACTCCCTTGCTGCTGTAGCAGAGTTAGCCCATTTTACATGGAATCGCTAATTGTGATCAAGAGGAAGACTTCAAGGCAGGTAAAACTCAAAGAACCAACTTTTTCTCATGAAAATGGAAGAATTCTCTCGTGTGTGCGAGACCCAGGTTACATGTACTTTTAGAAGCCAGGGGAAGACCACAGAGTTCAACAGCAGACCTGCAGGCTGATGAATCACCACTGTGTCTGCTCCGATCTATGTCAACAGGGCCAGAGGTCTGTGGAGAGGGAGCAGAGCATTGCATTGGCATTGTGAGACAGCCAATGACGATGATGACTGTGGGCCTAAAGAAGATCAAATGGGCTTGAAGACTACACACTTACACATTGATTTTGGGAAAAAACAAAACAAAACAAACAAACAAGCTGAAATGAACTAGGTGGGGGACATTTCCTAAAATACATTGTGTTAACTTTATTGGTGTCAAATGTACTCGTTTGGGGAATGTAACTGATTTTAAATTGTGGTGCTGGTTGTTGGAAGTAAATTTCCTTCTTGTGGTAACCTTGGGTTTCCCCAACATTCAGTGGAAAGAGTGAAGTTTCCCACTCACTTCTGAAGAGCTGCAGGGACTGGCAGGGTGGTCACTGAGCAGGGACAATGTGAGAACTGATAAATGGACCCATCTCTGAGCTGCTTCTCATCCCTCTTGGCAAGTTCAGCCAGGATGCTGCTTGGTGTACCAACCGCTCCCGACTACCTGCTTGGTGGAGTGAACGAAGCCTGGTACAGGGGATTAGGTCACATCCTCAAAATATTTCAAGGCTTCCAAGCAGAATAAAAAACGAATAAGAATAACATTCTTCATGCCTGTGTATTATAAAGGGCTCAAACAAGATAAATGGAAGAAGCTGACAATGCTGTTGATGCTCTATTGTTTCCACTTGGCTACAAAACAAGCGAGACAGCAATACATTGATATGCAGGGTGAAGGCCTATATGCTGAGCTAGAGGCTTCATTTTTTTAACAAAAAGAAAGTATACATATTTCATATGTCCCGGTTTTAAAGCTTTTTGCAATGTTTGTGATAAAATGTACTGCAGATTTGCATGTTCAAAAACATCTTTGACAGCTATGGAAATTGTGTAGTTTGACAACTCCTCATCTTAGCTAAGGCAAACAAACAAGGCCAAGTTGACTGAAATTTAAAATCTTTCCTAATCCTAGGGATGTGATGGCAGCTTGTTTGCACTGGCATCCAAAAGCTACAGTATTGTCAAAAAATTTAACAAAGCTGAGGTAGCTTTGACTGAGCTGACCTCAAATATGATGCGAACAGCTGTGTGGAAAGGGATGGAAGGTTGTGGAGGGATGCTGTCTACAAGCTCCTTTGATCTCTAGTCAGCATTATGTGTAAGCACAGTATTTAGATGCCTGAGAAGATCATAAATCATCAGTTACGAAAGGAAGTGAGAGTACTCTGTATTTTTATACTGTCTATGTGATCTAAGCGCTGGTTGAGGGTCTCACTGTGGTGGGCACTGTGCAAAGACAGAACTACTAATACACATGTAAAGATTAAAGACTTCTTTATCCAAGCTAGACAAACCATACTGTCTTTGACTGACTCAAAGAGAGCTCTGGTTCCTCTTGACATCTAGTTTAAATACGTGCTATTTGATAATCACACTAAAGAAATGAAGTGGTGAGGCCTCATTCATAGGAGAGGTATGTACATTACAGAAAAAAATGGTGTTTCCTGAGAAACCGCTCACTTTGTACTGAAGCGACTGTGTGCTGGCATAGCATGCCTCACAGTGAGGGATAGTTCGGGGCTTGTTTGCAGAATGGGGTCAGTCAAGCCCAGCCTTGCACAACAACTCGAGCCTGGTCACAGTGATGAACCGGGGTGTTGTTTCAGCCTGGTGACCACCATTCTGTGTTTCTATGTTTAATTGTGGCAGGTGGAGACCTGGTTTGGAGTATCCGTGTTCTGTATCACCCAGCTCAGTGGAGCCCAGGCTCCGACCACGCGCCGCAGCAGTATCACTCTTTTAACATGAAAAACACTTACATTTTCTTTCCTCGAGCAAAAGCTACTGCCTCTGTCACTTGATCTCCCCATTACACCCCAGACACAAGTTTCTTTTTAATGATAGTATTAGCATTTATTTGGATTTTGTCATAAAGAATGGCATATTTATATAACATTTCAGTTCAGCAACTGAAGCGACGAGATTGAAAACAGACTGATGCTGCACAGTAAAGCAGCTGCCTTTAATGTGTTCTCCATCACCTACTTCACAGGAGGGGTGAACCTGCAAGGCTGTTGAATATGCCCAGGGTCAGGACGCAGGGAGCGATGCGGGGCTCACGGGTGGGCCCTGTAGGCAGCAGAGGGGGGCCAGCTGCAGAGGCTTACCCCAGGGGGACCTTGGCCAGACCCAGCAGGGTGGAGGGAGGACAGCAAGGGACACCACATGGAGCTGAGCAGTAGTTGTGCAGCCCAGAGGCGCGCTGTCGTCCGCTCCTGTGCAGCCTCGTGAGAGACAGCGTAGTATAACTCTCAGTAAAAGCAGGGATTTGGCTTACAGGTCCATAACGATGGATTTAATTTCCTGTTTTAGGGACATTGTGGGCAGCAAACACAGTTCAGAGAATAATGGCACTTTACTAGTGGTATGAATGTTTTGAGGAAAGATGGGATTTTTCATTAGAATTGAAAATAAAGAGAAATCTTTTTCTCCCAGAGTCACCCTCCTGATGACCTGCACTTCCAACATAAATAACTGAAGAGAGGCTCGAAAGAAAGAAAATGAGAAGGCAAGTAACATATTCTTCTGAATTTTTTAAGGCTTGGTGAACCGCTTTGGTTTTAATTCTTCTGACTGAACTGATAATAGCAAAACTGATAATGTTTAAAGGATATAATCTCAGTAATTTCTGAAAACTTTTTTGCTTATTTTGGTTTGGTATGGTGTCCATCGCAACTCATGGTGATGTGGAAAAAACACTTTTACTCTACACTTGTGCAGCTGGAAGCATACAGTGTCTTGTTTTTCCAAAGCCACTCTGTGGGTTCAGTTAGGAGGCCAGCCTTGTTTATCACGCTGGCAGTAGCGGTTTAATCTTCTAGGTCAGTGGAAGCCAACCCTTAGCAGCTGGAGACTTCAGATCGAAATTTTTGAGAGATTTGAGATGCACGCATGCATTCTCAACAAGTTGCACTTGAGTGCATGAAATCCACTGCACACCTCCGAGAAGGCACAGAAATGATTCTAGAAGAAGAGACTGCTTCTCAAACTTGGTGGTAGTATCCTCATTTTAGGAAGACAACTTTGGTTTTAATTTCCTATAAATTTGACTTTCAGTCCTGCAGGAAGTTTTCCTACAGGAGCCCTGAGTCTGGGCAGGGTCCTTTTACCATCAATTAGCTGCAGAGAAAGAACTGCTGTTCGAGCAGGATTCACATCACCACGGGTGTTTTTTGATTATACATATATTTAGTAACACTAAATGAATAACTGTCTTACAAATAACTTATCTCAGGCTGACTTGCCTCAAACAATGTGTCATTTTTCATAGAACTAAACAAGGTTAACTGTTTCATTATTTTGGCCAGCTTTGGCAGATGGTGCAGTAATATGAAAACTACTTCTGTTTTCTAATCACCAAACTTTGAATAATTTTGTTTTATCCCTTTGTAATATTTAGAAATTGTTTACTTTGTAATATTTTTTATTTCTTTTGTGCTCTAATGTTGTTACACAGTTAAAACCCTACTGCAAGCCCGTCAAAACCTGAAACTGGAGATAAAACAAAAAAAATAATAAAAATTGAACAAAACAGTAGGCAAAGTGTAAATCAGAACTAAGGAACATGGTTATAATAAACACTTTACTCATGATTGATTCACATGTCTATTCATATCACATATAAATTGTACATGAATGGAGATCCAAATTCAGTGTGTATCCCTCGGTATATAAAAGGCAGCTAAATCTGCCTGTATAAATCTCACTGATGTTGCACTCTGTCACAAAGCAAGTATTTTGCATAATTAGCCTGGATACTCAGCCACATTTTTCAGGAGCCAGCTAGTTCACTGCCCTCACTGCAATAGGATGACACCCACTATAATAGGAGCTCCTGGCTGCTTAGCAGTCTTGGTAATTAGGCCTTTTATTTAATTGCCTAAGTATGGATTCAGAAGCCTAATTTTAGGCATGTCTTTCTTTCTATTTTTTTTATTATTATTATTCTTGGTATCCTATTAGGTATTACTGTGATGTTGACATGAATATCTATTCTTCTTTTTCTACCACTTACTCTTTTTAAGTATTCCATTTCCAAAATACCTGTCGTAGTAGAATTCCAATGTAGTGTGCAAGACAGAAAAAACTAATATGCAGTCCAACTGTTAGATTAAGCCTGAAAATATTTAAATCATTAGTTCAAATGATCACACAAAATTGTCTAGGAACACATTTTAGCCCAGTTTTGTAATTTTCATCTCTCCTGGTTGTTTATTCCCTTAGGTAAGCAAATATTCCCATTCTTCATTGCCATATTGGGATGTTGCTGACAGATGGTTGTTCCACTTCACAGTGAAACTACTTATTACTTGTGCTTTGGGCCTGTATAGACTCATGTAAAAATTAATTCGTATTAGGACAGACTGCGTTTTGTACACTCCTCTATCTATATGAGCTTGTTGAATGCTAAACTCTACCAGCAAATAATCTCTAACCCTGAATTGTGCAGAAAAAGTAGAATTAATAAAGTTCCTGCTTCATGGTAGACACTCACTGGCAATGGGATCAGAAAGAATATGTCTTTTTCCTTGGGCGTTCCTGCTAAGACATTGGGCACTGTCTGGGGCTGGAGGTGAGATTCTGAACTTAATGGTGTGATGGATTGATTTAGTGTGGCTAAGACTTTGTTATCATAAGGTGCAATTATCCAAGGCATCTTGTTTTTAAATAAATTAAAGAAATCGTCTTGTTACACTTTCCTTCCTAATACAATGGATTTTATGTTTTAGAGTTGTATCAGTTTTAAGTAGACAAACTTTTGGTTTCCTGTTCCAACCTTGTTAGGACACAGTTTTAGATATCTCTGAAGTACATTTGGCACTGTCACCTAAATTTCTTTATGAAATTTTAACTAGAAAGGTGGCGGGATTGTATATTTCAGACTGTGACTCTGACACCTTGTTGGGAGAAGAAGAAATCAACAGATGTCAAATAGTGGGAAACTGTTGTCTAGAACTGAGAACTATTTAGAGCTTTTCGAATATATAAAATTAAGCAGAGAATCACAGAGTTTTTGCTTTTTGTCTTTAGCAGTACTGCTTCACCACCATTCATAACCTTTAGTGGTATTTCTGACATTTCCTATTCAAAGAGTAGTTGAAGAGTGAAAGACAAATTTATTTACTGGGCATTTCACAGTATCAGTAACAATTTATTACACCAAAAATAGTAAAATGGTTGCATTACAATGCAGATTTCTTACATAATAACTAGTCCATTTATCAATAAATACAATGCTGAACTTTTTGTCTTTTTTGCACTGATTATGATATTTTTGTAAGACAATGCAATATCTTATGGATGTAAGAACTTGGAATTTTTTCATTTAACTCGCAATAAGATGCCTTTCTTCTATATCTGCCGTAATGTTATAGAAAAATATGACATCGTCATTTAAAACAAGTCAGAAGAAATTTCTAAATATCTGTAATCGGGGGAGACAGGGATGCTGAAAATTCACATAAAGGATTTTTGCATACTTAGAACATAAAATAAGGAGTAATTAACTGTTCCAAATATCCTCCCACTTATAATAATAGGATGTCTTCAGTCAAATTTGCAGAATTTATTTTATTTCGCTAATTGATTGGTATATTCATCATTCAATGATATATTAGGTAGAGCTGGATTCTAAATGACTTTCCTCTGATAAGCCTTCCAATTAATTCTTCTCACACTATTTTCCTGGTGACACCTGAACTTCTTTCATTATATAAAACACATCTTGAATAAGACATTGCTGAATAATAATCAGGGATCCTAACATGTTCAAAATTAGAACCCCTGACAAAGTCAAATGCATTCTGATTTAGACAATGACCTCACCTAATGTCATTTTCAGTGTATCATGTTGAGGGGAATATATAGCTTTCCTCTTTTTGCATATCTACCCTTAAGTTAGAAATTCTAAAGAAAAAAAACAGAAGCAATTGCAAATACTGTTAGTTATGTGATCTCACACATTAAAGCCTGATTAGAACATAGAGTGTCTGTGAATGTTATATTTTTGTTCTACATTGTCTGACAATTTTCTCCCTTTTTTGTCTTATTAATCTGTCTTAGAACAGTATTTCTTTATTTGGGTAAGTAGACAAGGAAATAAGTTATTCTTTAAAATGTATGTTAAATGATGTACTGTATTACATTTACTTCCAATTTGCATTTTTCTTAATACATCCACCAGATTTCTTTTGCATAGATAGCATTTCATAAACTAGAGAACACTGATAATATCTAATTTAACTGACTTGCTAATACAAGAAGCAGATCATTTTAAATGGACCTTACATCTTTATAGGATGTTAGAAATGAAGACATTACTTCAAAATGTAGGTAATTATTGCCTCCTCTTTTATCAGTGCTATTTTCTGAGGTATTATCATAAGATAGCACTTTAGTATTAAGCAGGGCCTTAGAGTGGCAATAAATCAGTCCAACTGAGTCATCATTGTCCAAGGCATCTGAACTACTGAAATGTTGTGGATCCTACAGAGAGTGTGAAATCACTTGACCCTTGGCATTAACCTTTACTGAATGAATAGACACTGCTTTCCACATCGTGGAACAAAAGCAGAATAGTATTGATTAAACACCACATTCACTTGATATTAAATACTGGCTGAACTCACTTCTTGCTTTCCAGCTCCAGTGGGAGAAACCCAGAGAGTTGCTGAGTCTCAGGAGAATGCGTGTTTGTAATTCAGAGCAATGTTTTTCCTGCAAAGTTTTCTTTTTTCTTTTTTTTTCTTTTTTTTCTTTTTTTTTTTTTCCTTGGATCAATAACTGGCAGCCATGATCAGCCGTGAGTATGTATTGTCAATTCTGACCTGTGTACTTTATCACTCGAGGTGAGAGGTCACAGTGCTGTGACTAATAATGCAGTTGTTCTAGGCATGAATTGTTTCCCGCCTGTAATGCAAGCATTTATATATATATATATATATATATATATATGTATATTTTAACACTCTACTTTATTATAACTCTTGTTTACCAAACCCCTTAGCTATTTGCTTTGAAAGTCTGATTAATCTGCTGGATGGCATCATATTTACAGAAGCTGTTAGAGATTTACTAAATGATTTTTCCTCTTGGCAGGAATGTGGGTTCCCTGGAACTTGGAAGAATCAAAGTGGGAATCCTGGGAATTAACTCCTAACCAATGTCACAGAAGAAAGCTGTTGCTTCATTCCATAAGTGAGGAAATTGAAGAAATAAAACCAGGAGAAGAATAAACAGAAGGATTTTTTTTCAGTAAATTCTCCCGTGTTTCATTTTAGGGCATATTCTGCTTTTATGCGCATAGCTGTAAGCCCAGAGCAGCTCAGCAACATGCTCCTATAGTCAGTCCTTCCCTGGCTCTGTTGATTCAATGCATAAAAGGTTGACAGTGAAGAAAACGTGAAATACAGTATAATGAATAGAAGCAGCTGCAGCAGCATCACAGTCTGTCTGCAAGCAGATGACCATTCCTGTCTGAAAGTGTTCCAAAAACCTGCCTGAATTGAATTCCCTTTTTAAAACTGAAAGTGTTCTGATTATTATTCAATAATTAATTACATATTTTAAAAGCAGGCTTTATACAATGTGCAGTACTTTTGGGAAAGCTCATCACAAATAGTGATTCACATAGGCAAGCCTAGCATTGTTTTTTTTTTTTTTTTCCGTTCAAAAGATTTTGAAGAATATTGAAAACCAGTAGCATTACATCACTTTTCACAACTGTTTTCATCACCAGGGTCTTGATAGGGTTAAATATCAGAATTCAACCTATGGAGTATACTGTAGGTATGTAAGACTACCTACATATTAACGTGTTTTTTAAAATATAATGTTGAAAGACAGGAGACAGTGATACAAAGGACTGTGAAAAAAAAAATCAGCTACAGAAAAGAAAAAAAGAAAAAGAAAAATTAAAAAAGAAGCAAAAAAACCAAAATCCATAGTCTGCTTCAACCAATGCAGAAATGTTGATTTATTTTTCTGAAAAGAGAAAAATTGAACTGTTGAATAAAGAAATCATTCAATTTGTTTTGGAAAATTATAACAAACCTTGGAGTATAAAAATGATAGAAAATTTCATGAAAAGAGTATCCATCAACATTCCTTCAATTCAGCAGTGTAGAACTACTACTTTAGGACTTCACGAGAATTCATATGACTTAAATTCTTTGTTCTTCTCAGTCTTTGCTCCTAAATTCGGGACTTTTCAGCCTAGTATCAAACATCTTGCTGTATAGATTTACATTCAAAATCTAACGTGGAGACCTGTGGTCGGGAAGGAACTGTTTTCTCCCACCAGTGGGAAGGACTTCAGCTGTTTTGTGGAACTGCAACATAGACATTTCATCTTGGTTTTGGTCTCTGTTACTCTTTGTTTTGTAGATATTTTTTCTTGTTGACCCAAATCACATTTAAAAGACAAAAAAAGCTGCCATCCAACTTAACACTAAGACCATTTCACCTTTACTCCAGTGCTGATAAAAACACGATTGATACACCTAAAACTATTCAGTGGCCCTCAGCTAATAAAAGCTAAACTCTCTGCCTCCAAGTGGCTTCTCTCCAGACTGTATTGAGCTGTTCTTATTCATGCAAAGGGAGTTACACAGAATGAACATAGTTCTCATACCTACTTGACCTGCCTATTTATTAAGCTTGTGTGTAAAGGTTATTCCTTGTTCAAAGTTGTCTTCAGCTATGCAACATTTACTTTGCATGCAACTATATAGATGTGCTGTCTGCCAAACTTTCTGGAATATTGTTTTTTTTTTTTTTTATCATACATAAAGAATTAATAAACGGAAGGAATATGTTTATTTAATATATGTCTGGGCACACATAACAAAGGACACAATAATCTAAACGGGGATGAGGCAGCGGATGTTTTTTTTCGTGTAATACAGGAGCACATACTATGCTGGCTGATAATGATGGAAAGGATAAAAGGATAAAGGCTCTTTAATCCTTGCTTCTCTGCTGTAAAGCGGTTAATATTTGTACATACATGCATATTTCTGCACAGTAACAAGTAATAAGGGCAGATAAAGGACTCTGGAAGTTTACTACAACCAGGAGAAATATGGTTAAGGATTGTCCTCATGCCACTTGGAGCTCTACATTTTTATATCCAAATTAATATAAATAACCCAAAACAGCAGTAAAAGAACTTATTAATTCACCAGAGTCAAAAATAAACTCTGCAAGAAATTCTGACTCAGTCTTTTTTCCTGGAAAATAAAACCATATTCACTTTACCAAACGTTATTTCTGTCAGCTGGAGGGAGATGATGGTGGTATTTCCTCAGATGTTACCCTGTTAGTCAGGAATGCTGTTTAGTCACACAAGAATAGGATTAAGATTTCGAGACTATCAGCCAATCCCAATGAGTGGATGCAAAGCAAGGGAGTAGCTCCCTTACAACAGGATCCTTAAAGGCATGTGACTCCTCAGATGCTGATGTGCTGCAAACTAAGATATTAGTTATTATTTGCTTGACACTGTAGTGGTCCAAGTGTCCTGAGGCAACCTATATTTTTCACAGGAAGGACACACTTCTAAAAAGGTCCACCTTAAATGGTCAGGAAAGGACTATAGAAAGTTTGAAGAATTTGCTAAATGACAAATTCTTGGGAATAAAGGGACTGAGTATGAGAGTGCCTTTGCAGATCTCATTTTAGCAAATCCAAGAGACACACTAGAAAGATCAGAATTAGTCTAGGATAGCTCAACCTAGAGGTGGATCTGATGCCACAGTGATTTCTAGAGTATCTGTGCTACAAATGTGACATATAAGCACACAAACAGACAAATTCAATAAGTGATGTGCCTGCATAGGCTTGATAATTTGAGATTGTGCTGTAATCTCTGTCAAATGTTTTACAGTGTGAAAGAACACCTCTGACATCTGAGTATTTCTTTAGCTCATCAATATTATAATTTTTTTTAATCTTCCTCATCTTCACTTAGTTAACCAGCTTAAACTTTAACCTTACTCTTGCCCATGTAAGAGGAAAAAAAAAAAAGTTTTTTACCACATCAATAAAATGTCATTAATTCATGTTTATAATATGGCACCTAAATTGTTTTTGCAAGTATTCTTACAACCAGGGAGATCTAATAATATGGGGGGCGGGGGAG
>VXAA01007280.1:316123-337664 GCA_013399115.1 Anseranas semipalmata
GGGGTGAGGCGTGGGGAGACGAAAGCACTTTGTTATCACCCATAAGGTGTTTGTAGGTAGGTGAGCAGCTTCTTCACAATCAGCCAAATACAATTACTATGGATCTTCACCAAAAGTAAATACCACTCCATTACATGCCGGAGCAACTAGCTATACAGGAGATAACTTCTTGAATGGATAGCAAATAAGAAGGAGGAAAGATCCCCACAGAGAAATCCTGGTCCCACTGATGCCAAGGAGAACTTTTTATCATAGCTGTCAATCAAGAGAGATTTCACTTATTTTGTCAGAAAGAATATCTTTCTTGAACAATGGATTCATAGCATATTCATAGCCAGGTCTAAAGTAGGTTTGAAAAGCATTTAAGTAACTTTCCAGACTTTGCTATCATACACATCCTTCGTATTAATCTTCCTCGTCCAAGAACTAGTGGAATTGGGAGCCAACTCTTTTCTTGATATTCTTTTTTATTTTTCCCAAGGATCAGACTTTGAAATGTCACCTATTGTGAACTTTTATACATCAGCCATTTTGATTTGAAGGGGAGAGGATTGTGACAAAAGCAGAATAATTCTAAATTTAAAAATACATTTTAGAGAAACTGACTTCTAAAAGCAGTTAATAAAAAGGAACCTATTCTATTCTGCTATTTATTAACAGAGAGAAAATACTGCTGGTGTAAAATATTGCTCAGGAGGAGTTAGAGTGACAAAAGGAGGCTCCTTGGAAGAACAGAAGAAATACATCTTAAGATTTATGAGCAGTAGGGCATAGTTCTATAATCTTTTTGTGGATAAAATCTTTATCTTTTGAACATAAGATGTACCAAAAGAACAACAACAACAAAACCCCTTCATGAGCTCTTTTCCCCTTTGGTTTCTCTTTCCCTACCCTGAATACAGGGGTGAAGCAGCTGTCTTTAGTAATATTTTCAATTTGTGAAAAAAAAAAAAAAAAAGCAAAAAAATAAATAAATAAATAATAATAAAAGTAAAAATAAAATGAGTTTTTTTTTTTTTTTTTTGCAGAAGCAGCACATTTTAACTGAAGGCAAGTGTTCTTTACAGAACTTGTAGAACTAAGTAAAGATAAATCTGCTTCATTTAGTTGAGAATCTGCAGCATGAGTGCTACTGTGATATCCAAAGTATAGCTGAAGAAACACGTAAAATTGTTCATGCAAACATGTAAAATTGTTCTCAGAAGATTGTGTCACAACTCCTTTTAGCATTAGATTTGGTTAATAAAGACTTTACAGTCTCCAGAACAATCAGAAATGTTCACGGTAGTTGTTTCAAGACCAAACAAGGCCTGCAGAATTTAGAAAAACAGATTATGTGCTGCAGTCTAAAAGAGAAAGTGCTTGGGGAAAACTGGAATGAAAATACAAATACAATGAATGAATGCAACTCTTGCATTTATATTCTGCTTGATGGCTCAGTTTTTCCATTTTGCATTAATAGTTAATCCAGCATTCCTGAGTCAGTTTTGGCCTCTTGGTGTTTCTTGTTTTTGAACAGTAGCTCTGATAGAGATGATAGGTTTGTCCTGCATGGCCTCATGTGCATGATTGTAAATTAACTTGCATTCCTTGACGCAAGCATTAGGAGATGTGGCATTGACTTTGGAATGAGGATCAATATTCTTTGATCTTTAAATCCTTTCTCTTGTTGCAAGTGGAAAGTTGCACAAGGAGAGCATGCAATGTGTAACCAAGAAGACAAAGGAGCAGTAACAGTGGAAAATTGATCTACGATAGGTCATTTTTACCAATGTAAGTAAAAGTTAAGAAAAAGAAAACAAGATATATTCCAGTAAGTACTGGAAAGATTCTAGTCATTTAGTGCTTTTTGCCTTTTTTTTTTTTTAATTAAACATTTTGAATTGAATACATTAAGTAAAAGGACAGTTTGTATATGTGTTTCTGCATGTTCTGCAAAAGCATGGTGAGTGGTATGTAGCTGCCTTGTAAAAGTATGATACGAAGTCTCACTTGGAGTAGTCTGCCGGTTCAACAGCTTAAGAATCTTAATACAAGTTTACATGCCATGGGACATGTCAGACTTCTCAGAGTTGCATTGGACCTTTGTTTGCAAGACTGACTTTCAGCCTTATGGACATCCTTGTGTCCACACTTTGCTGCACTGTTTCAGTGAAGTGAAATATGCTTACCACAACAAACGTGGGATAATATAACAAAGACACATTTTCAAATAGAATATGAACTAAATTTGTCCCCACAGTTTAACTTCAGTGTTTAACATATAGTTTACTCAGTGGGTAATCCGATCGATTTTCTTGGAAGTATTCAAGGAATAGGGTAGTCAAGATGAGTTGAATGTCAAAAAGGCACATTTACTGCTGACACCCAAAACAGACAAGAGGAGTTTATGGGGCTGTTTATTATCTAGTTTAGGATGTACTTGATATCATATGGATGGTATGGTTGGTTGACTCTCATGAAAAAAAGGAGAGATACTCCAAATCCAAGACTCTCTTTAAGGCCAGGGGAAATGCCATGACTGTGCTGTGACATTAGAAAAATTAACAAGATGTTGCATCTTCTCTTTCATGTGTATGTGCTATTTTGTGCCACTGTGAACAATGATGAGAAAGAAGTATTTTTTAATGAGTATTGTCCAAAAATCTCATAGTATCGTTGATGTTGACCAGAATAAATGTCAAGTGGTCTCAATGGCTCGAGACTCAACCAGAAAACATTGCTTTTCTTATGGTTTCTTTTAACAGTGGTTCCCTTTCTTGATCTCCTGCTTAGCACTACTGCTAGTACCAGAAGTAGAATTATTCTGAGTAGAATTAAGTGGCTGCTGCTACCCAAATGCTGTGTCGAAACAATGAATTTTAGAACAAGTATGGGATTTAAAAGTGCTGGTTGCAATTATGCAGGTAAAATTGGGCAGTGATAACAGCTGTTATTTTTGTTTCAGGAGCTGGTCTACCTAAAACAAAAGATTGTAAATTTCATGTGCCTCTGACGTGAGAGTGACAAGACCTCGCTCTCTTTTCTTTCAGACCTTTCCCATAGTGTTCAGGTTTTGTGTGAAGCTTTAAAACAGGTATTACTTCCTCATTGTTGTAAAGTAATTCTGCAAACTGAAAGCTCACATGCCCTCAAAGCACTAAGGTGAGAGGTGCAGCCAGTTCTGTGTTGGCAGTGTGATCCTCTCTGCAAAGTGCAACTGCTCGTACCCTATTAGAGTGTTTGCTGTTTTCATAGCTGGTGGCTCAATGAGGATGTTAAATTGTGTTTTCTGTGTATGCTGATGTTCACACTGGTATTCCCTGTGATACCCTATGGTGGGAAAAATATTGGGAAAGTGTTAGGTGTCATCCAGTGCATGTGAGAAGTAAGAATGCCTTGGTATTTTGTAAATGGTTTGAGAACCGCTACACTATGTCTCTGCTTAATTAAGTGGAAAAAACATGTTTAAATTCTGGACTTGAAAACTTCGCAATGTTGTGTGTATTTGTACTTTGTACAGACTCAGACTGTAGCTAAGAAAGGGAGTTAGAACTGTGTGAGCATTCTGGTGAGCATGTAGATATGTATAGATACATAGAGAGTCGGTATGTGCAGTTGTATTTGTGAATATCCCTATAAAGAGAGTTGGTACAGATTTTAAATCCTCTTGTTCTTCAGAAAATTTCTTATCCTGTAAGATAAATTCCAAGTTCAGTTTTTCTGTCAAGATACTATCTTCCTGCAAGAATTTGTAGAATTGCAATAATATGTATTTGTTTGCTTCTGTGTGTCTTTGCAGGTAGCAATACTATGCAAATGCCTACACTTGGATGCTAAGAATAACAATTTTTGTTAAAAATTATTAGCTTTGTGTGTCTATCCATTTGGAATGGTTTTCACAAAAAGACTGTGTAGTAGGATATGCAGTACTAGCATAATTCCTGTCTATATTTCTTGATGTTGTGAGCTACCTTTGTTAGTCCAAATATTACAGCAAGGAGTGAGTAGAGTTAAATTAGTAGGCTGTATCAATCAAATATGGCTAATATATATTCACAGAAAATTGTTATTTTGTAGTCATAGTAGTCATTTTTCCATCAGGGAAAAAAAAAAAAAAAGTCAGTTAAAACTCTTTGCTGCCATTACAGCAGCAAAGGTTGTGAAAAACATTTAAAAAGGGGGATGCTTCATCCTTCTGGCATCTAAACTGCCCTTCTTCAAAACAAAGTCAGACAGAAAGCAAAAAGTGTAAGCTGGTAAGAGAATCTTTTTTCAGTCATTTTCAAATACTGAAAATAAAAATACTCAACCCTTGAAAATTAAGGCTTGTAGTGGAAACTCCATTGACTTCTACTAGTGTTTTAGTGTTGCTATAATCTTTTTATTAACATTGTTAAAACAGGGGAAAATGATTTATGTGATTTAATTCATAAATTGTTGCTGATTTTGTTGTGTCTTTTCTTCTTCTCCATTTTTTCTCTCCCATTTCACTCTGATCTGAAGGGTCTGTGGATTTATCTTCTGCCTGTCATTTGTCTTCACATGACTTTAAAATAATTAATTGCAGCACTCAGAGATGATTTATGATTTCTACTGACGTAATTAATGATACACATCAATTTTTCTTGTTAATTGAAGGAGTCAAAACAAACTTTTTATAATATACGTTAAAGGAGGGCAAAATAGCTTTTGAAAATTACCTTTAGAATTTTCATTTTGTATTAGGAGGAACCAGTGAGAGAATTAGTAATTTAACACTGAAGGTCTTAAAGACAGTTTCAAGAATGGAAGTAGAGGCATTTTACTGGCAACATGCATAAGAATTTGGATAAAATATATATATAAAAAATGCTATCATAAAAAAAAAAACAACAACAGTTAAGACTTTTTTATCATTTTAGAAACAAAAAGTTCGTTTAACTTATTAATGTCCTTGCATTTTTTTTATCTCTTTCACCTTTTATTTAAGACATTAATAATAAAAGAAAAAGCTTATAAAATTATTCTAATCAGGACAAAAGAAAACATATTTGAACCTTTTTTTCTTCCTTTTTTTTCCTTTCTTTTTTTTCTCCCTTTTCTTTCTCTCTTTTCTTTCTTTCTTTCTTCCTTTTTTTTTTTTTTTTTTAAGAAAAAGACTCACTTCTGACTATTTGATTTGCAAACCAAGGAAGTTTAAATAGATTTTGAATCAGCTTTAAGTTTAGAATATTTATTAAAACATCACAAAGTTTCAAGTCACCCAAATGAAAATTGCCCTTCTCAGAACACCATTTTATTACAGGGAGTGAGTTGCCACTACATAGGTTTTCTTGTCAGGTTTTAAAAATTGAAAATGAGAAAATGATATAATATCCTGAACGCCTTGAAAAGAAGCAGATTTTCTGGATAATTGTTATAATTTTTTTTATGCTTAATCAATTAATGCATAAGGAAATTTATATCCAAGATATATATAAAAAAGTTTAAAAATAACATTTAGTCTATTATAAGAATTTATTCACGTAGAATAACATAATTAGCTTGGAACTTGAGCAAAGTAATTGTTAGATAGTCACCATTTCTAGACAGTCTACTTTTTAAGACAAGCGTGGTAGAATTCTCTTTGCACAGCACTGTACTACGGTTGCTGTTGTTTATTATTATTATTATTATTTTAAAAAGCAACAGTAGATGCGTCAAGTGTTGCGAACTTGATTTGAGCATTTTATGGTACTCGAGTCAGCTGCCTATTAAAAGTGTGATCAGGTAGTTTAGAGTGTGACTAGCTGTGTCAACAGAAGGAAAGTGGAGGATTAGTCTCTATGGCAACAACAAAGTATCCCTGTTTGTAGACAGACAAATTCTGCTACATCTGAAAAAGATTGACAGGTCTATTCCTTTGCAACTGACCCATAGAAATTAGCAAGTAAAAGTTATTATACTGGGTTGTATTGAAGGGTTCTCAATATCTTAAAGTGCTCTTGTAAGTTTTTCTGCAGCATTTGCATGAGAAACCTGGCAGGAATTGTTCTGAGGTTTATATCTATGGTTTGATAGATTCTTTGTGGGGGAGTATTGCTGGTGAGAATAACTTAATTTTCAGTTCTCTGTATGACAGAATTGTTGGAGCATGGATTGAGGGAAAAACACACATCAAAGGACCCAGGCTGAATAATATGCCACATTTCAAATCTGAGAGACATTGTAGGGATATTACAACTGTACATTCTCAAAAATAGGGGGTTGAAAATATTTTCTTCTCCAATTAACTAAAAATAATTACAGTCTGGAGTTCCTTAATAATTAAGATTTCCATTGGAAAGATTCATACATTCCCAGAGATTCTGTAATTTAACTGAATAACCTTTCTGTTTCACTTAATGCACTGGAATTGGAAGGCATGATGTACTGTAATTGAAATAGTCTATATCAAAATTAATACTGTTCTTTTCTTTTTTTTTTTTCTTCTTCTAAAGGAAAAAAGAATGAAAAATAGAGTTTGTTATTTAATTGCTCCTAGATTGTGCATTTAGGTACTAGCTGCAGAAACTAGAATTCACCTTTAGGCAAGTTACTGCAGAGTGTATTGAAAACACTTTTAATCTTATATATGTGTACATTGGCAAAAGTCCAACACACTAAGAAAAGATGAGGATTGTGGCTATTTTTTCAGACAAAAATTGAAATGTATAGAGATCTTTCTCACTGAGTGTTCTTCTCTTAAGTTCTGGTACTAACTGTAACCACTGTATTTGGAAGTAAATTTTAAAATATGATTTTCAATCGTGCTAAGACAACAAAGAGCTTCCCAGAGATGTGTGTGAAATCACTAGGAAATATCCGGTGTACTTTCATTAGATCTTAAATTTTTGTGTATACCAGGGAAGTTTAGCTGCTTACCCTGACAGAAATGGCCTTCACCTCCTAAATGGTGTGCTTTGGTGGCTCTTTCTGATCCAAAAGCACTGCCCGAGCAACTTTTTCCCCCTGCGGTTGCACCTGAGATTCTATTTTAGCTGGGAAGGGGAAGGACAAATGCTTCTGAACCTGGGGGAAGAGCTCCTCCAGCTCCAGCTGCCTGGAGGCTTGTGAGCACCTATGGAGCCTGGGTGCCCTCCTGCGCCTCGTCCCGGGTGATTCCTGCCCGGTCTGTGCTGCAACAAAATCACGGGATGAAGCAGATTAGTGTTAGACATTCAGCTACAGTTGGAGGGTAATTTCTATTATCTTTGTTCCTGTTCGTTCATACCCATGGAAAAAGAAAACAAGATGCCTCTCCTCTTCGACCAGTGTTAAGATGCGTTTTATTTCTTCCTCCTGAAAGGCAGAGACAACAGGCTGGTGTGTGCTGCCGGTGCAGAGTGCTGCGGAGGGTTTCAGTGCTCGAAGTGAGAATATTGATGGTGGTGCTTTCCCAGAGGCTGAAGATTGCCAGGAAGATGCTGCCTTATGCATATGCCTTTATTTGTCCGTCTGTGTGTGCATTTGTGGGTGCACAGAGTCTGCAAACGGATGGCAGGAGAGTTGCTTTTGGTCATATTCCTCCCCCGTTCCCACCTCGTTTTTGTTTCCCAAATATTTCTTGCATTGCACTGGCCATGATCAGCCACCACCCAAGCGGCTGTGCCCCAGCGTGCTAAGCATGCTGTAAAAATACAGCCAGTGATGAACCCTGCACCAAGAGCTTACGGCCTTTAGCCAGTCTTTTTACAAATGCACGATGTCCAGCAGAAAGAGGCTGACTAGGAAAAATGTGCTTTTCCACAAAAGACACAAACCAAACCTGAAGTTTTGACCTTCAACCTGAGTGAATATGCACTCTCTCTACAGGATATCTTTTAGCAAAGGTGACAAAATTCCAGTAGCAAAGACTAAGACTTTCTTGGTTTATAAAACACGAAATATGTCTGCCAACAAAGAAAAGTAATAAAAAATGTCTTGGAATATTTAAATATTTATTTTGAATTAGGAACTGAAAGGAAACAAACTGAAAATTTTGTTTTCTGTAGTTACCATTTTTTTCTGTGTCCAAAGGGCAAGTGAGATTAGTTTAGGAACATTTTTCCTGCTTTTTTCTCCTTTTTTTTTTTTTTTTTTTTTAACTGATGCTGTATTTATAGCCCATATTTTGTTTATTCTTCCAGAAGAGTGAATGGCAAAGCTTAGCTAAGACATCCTCCTTATAACTACAACTCGCTCTGATTAGGTTCTGGGATTTTTTTTTACTTTTTCAAATTTGACAATCATCCTGTTTCCTCACTGCCTGACACTGACACCGCACAAACATGCCGATCCCTGTCACTGCTGCTCCTGCGTTTCTGAACAGGTCTTTGCATATCCTATCAATGAGCTGATCAAACTGGTGACACTGGGATTTTGGGGCTTTTGACAGCTGAAACTGCCGTGCTTTTCCCGAGCTAATTATTGTTTTCAAGGGGCAGTCACTATCAGAGCCTACAAGCTTCTTTTTCCACCCCCGGATCAGGCTAGAAATGCTTAAAAGGTTTGCCTCTCCCTCCTTCCATCTATTAAGGTTAACTTGAGAATAAAAGAAATTATAGCTAGCATGAAATGTAGAGGTGTTGCTTCATATTTAAATTAATGTACAGGAATTAAAAAACCTACTATTTCTGAATTATTTGTGAATAATTCTATAGAGATTTTGTAATTTTAAACAAAATACTGTCTTGGATGTTTCTTTCATCTCTGCTACCTTTAATGATACTATATTAAAATGAGTTTTGCCTCACACTCACTTATAACCCTTGCATGAAATATATTTTGCCTTTTCTTAACTCTTCAGGAAGTCATAAAAGTTTAGTTTAGTACTTGTGTTTGCAAGAGGTCAAATAAAGGAAAGAAGTGTCTATATGCACGGTATCTTGCTGTTTTTTTTTTTTTTTTTGTCTTGTTTTGTTTTTTATTTGCTGCCCTGAAGTCGCATTGTGGCTGCAGCTCTGTTAATTGCCTGCTGACCAGACAGAGGCAGTTTTCCATATTTTCTTTCTTCGGCTGATTTGCATCGGCTATCTTCGCTTGGGATGGAGGGAAAGATAGAGATGGAAGAGTGGTGACTATTCAGTCTGTATCATTAATACCACATTTCACCTCCTAAGCCCCAAACTACAAGCTGAATTCGTTTGTATTACTGTCATGAAAAATATTTGAAGTTGAATTAAAAATTCAGTAAAAAAGAACTTGTTTTTTGTCTTGCAGTTTGCATCGTCTTACACCAATGTTGTTAGTGATGCATTTTACTGTGTAAAGATTGCAGCCTTGTGTTATATCCATGTCTAGTCTAGATGGAGGTTTCTAAAGCAATGCTAATGGTGAGAAAATTCACGTAAAGAGCTTTGTCCAGAGCTCTGCAGCAAATCAAAGCTAGATCTTTTACAGATACATGCGTTAGTTTTGGAGAAGCGATGCCTTATTTTTAAGCAATAGCTTTGTTAAATGGGAAAAATTGTATTAAATTATTATAAAGTATCATGAACAATAGGCTTTCATTTACAGCACTGTGAAAGAAAGAAATTATCACAGGTTTGAGTGGCTACAGATAGAGAGGCCCTATATTTTAACACATCTTTGTTTACAGTTTTCAGAAAATAAACTCTGGAACAGTTAACATGTTTTCCCTTTTCTGAGGACACTAATACACATCAATTAATGAAAAGAACAGTTACTGTGTTACTGAAAGGCATCCCTTTCCATGCTGCTTTATAGGAAAAGTAGAAGGGAGTCAGAGAAGAGGAAGAGCATGTACCCTGGTAGCATAATCTGCTTTGATTTACAGACCATATAGCTGGAAGTTTCATTTAATGGACTTGAAGGAAGCATTGTGTAGTATTACCACTTTGGTTCTGCAAAATCAGTATTCATCCATTAAGGAAATAACATTTATTCCATTTACAGGTTTTTAGAAGGGTGCAAATCCATTCTGTAGAAGGGTTAGAAGACATGCAAAATGGAAGGGAGCTAGCAAAAATGAGTACAGTTATAGCTTTTCTTTCCTCAAAAAGGGGGGAGAAAAAGCAATTTTGAAAATGGCATGTAAGTTAAAGCTGCCCCTGGCCAGCTTTAAATTATGTGATTCTCACTTATGCAAGATGCTGCTAGAGGAATTCCTTGCCTCTCATTAACATGAAATAATCCCTCTAGAGTTCACACGCAGCAGACATACAGAGGCATATACGCAATTCTACACTCAGTTGCACATTTCCAACTGCAAAACAACATGCAGTCTTCAATGACTTTTCAAGTAAAAGACTTTAAGTTCCCAATATCATTTTAAGCAGTTCTCTACTTCATTTTAAGAACAGAGTTGCTAAAGTGCTTCCAAAAAAGTTTGCTCGGGCTAATGAACAAGTGATTATCTTCACTGCAGTAGCTTGAGTGATGTTCCCTTTCCCCATTTTCTAGGCACCGTTTACCAACTCCCGTGGCTGGCTTTTCAGTTACCACTGAGATTTTGGTTCTACCTTATGGTCAATTGCAGAAAGGAGGAAGCTGGAAGATTGCATGAAGGCAGACAAACTCCAGTAGCCTCCATTGAATTTTTTAAATGCTATCTAGGAAGTCTTGGTGTAGACTTCCCTGTAAAAACCCAAACTCCACCTGAAAATGCTCACAGCCAACAAATGCCCACATTTATAACCCCTAATCTTGAGAGTGTAGAGCAAACCGAGGAGCTTGGATTATGGCTACCAAAACCTGGCTAGTGAATGACATTTTAATAGGAAGAACTGCTGTTATAGTTCATAAAAGTCTCAAGTCATCCATCTGTATTTGGCTGCTTGCAGGCATCCAGGATCTCCTCTGGAGGATCTATGTTTGCAGCCCGTGCATGTGGTTGAGGGCTAGAAGAATCTGAGCTTCAATCTTGCTCAAGGCAAGGCAAGGTTGTTGTTTTGTTTTGTTTTGTTTTCTTAACAAATTAGTGGCTCCTTCTCTCTCCTTGTTAGAGATTTCCTGTCTTTCTAAGACAGCCTTTTTATTCTTTCCCAAATTCTCTTCAGTTTTAGGGTCCTTTATATGAGAAAGTTGAAGTTGTAGTGTAAAAGGACAACAGAACGTCATAAAAAATTATGGCAGGGCAGGATGGAGCTATGGAGCAATATTGCCAGACATTGGCTAACAGGCAGAAACTGCCAAATTCTCACTCCTGGGAATGCTCAATTTGTGTCAGCAGGAGCAGATCTGTAGCCCCACCTGGAGGCATTGCACAGGGACTAATTGCCACAGCGTGCGCCTTACCGGGCACAGCATAATAAAGGCTGAATAATACAAGCACTGCAACTCATTTGCATAAGCTTCCCTGGCCTACAGATTGTGGGGAATTTTTGGCCTTAGCTTTTGCTCTTCATCGTGGCCCAACTTCTTCTATCTGGGTAAGCAGCAGTGGAGAAGAGACCTGCTGCCACAGGTGAGTGGCAGCTGCAAGTGCTGTTTGTGCGGATAAGGAGGTAGGACCTGGGGGTCTGGAGCAGGGTGAGGTGGTAGTGAACAGCCCCTCTGCTTACTGGTTTTGTGAAGCTCTACCTGAAGCAAGAAAGCCACATCTTTTCTCCCACCACCTTTCTGGTTTATTTCCCTTACTCTTACAATTTAGGTATTTTCTATAGAAAATGGGTCAGGCGAGATGACAATCACATGGATTAGAGGATTCACAAGAAAAGTAAGAGGCAACTCCAGTTTTGAGCATGCCATGAGGCTGATCCCTATCACACCTTGCTACGTGGAAATGGGGAAGGCAAAGGAGTGACAGTGGCAACCACATGTAGCACCAAAACTGAGCCCAACTCATACCAAGCATCTCTGCCTCCTGCAGAGCCCAATCTCTCCGCCAGCAAAGTAGCTGTGCATTACAAATCTGAAATTTATGCTGTGTTTGAGCGCAGAGCTCTATCATATGTGCTGTGGATGGCGTGCTCTCCCAGCGTGTGACCCACCTGCCAATACACCAAGGCTCTCTGCTCGGTGTTTTTTTCCTGCTGCGGTCTGGTTCCTACGCATGAAGTCATTAGCTGTCTTGTATGGTGAGCTTGTGAAGAGCCCTTTCTGAATTTTTACTTATTAATTTATTTATTTTTCTTGAAGGCCCTGCTGCCTGGACTTTTTTTGTTTTCTTGTCAGATAATGCAAACAAAGTGAAATTATTGGTGTGGCTAAGAAAAAGTATGTTGTTGAGATGGATAGTTTTAAAATGCCATGTGGTAGGTAATGTTTCTGAAAGACATAAAACAAACCTTAATTAAAAGACTTTTTAAGCTATTATAATTTAGAGTTTGTCAGAGAGGGAGGAGTGTGCACTTGGAATTCAGGTTCAGAAGCTTAGGTTATGTTAAGTTTGCTAGGCTACTTTTTAAAATTAAATTATATATATATATTAATTAGTTATGATTTATATTGATGACTGTTCCTTATATTATTGCGTTATCATCTGAGTTTTCTCTACTGTAATTATATTTACATTTACACTCAGCAAATTGTTGCAATTTCAGTATTTTTTTTTTTTTCAGCCAGTTTTAATATTAGCCTTAAAAATTACAATGCTGCAGACTGGAAAGTTCAGCCAACTGAGAGAATATAAAGCAATATGTTGTATCATTCTCTTTAGTCCATAAACGGTTGCTAAAATCATTTTAATAAATATGAAACATCTGGAATATATCTCTGTAATAATGTACAGCTACTAAAAACCTGCTTTTGAAGCACATTTGAAGCACTATTTTGTCTAAGCTGATTTCTTAAATCCTTCCTAAGCTATTTATTTTGAAAAACAACAAACCACTATTTTTGTATTTCAACATGACTTGTACCAGCATGGGGTTTTGGTAGGTAAATATCAGGCAAAGTAGCTGGTTCATAGCCTTGTGCCTTTAGCAGTTTGCAAGGCTGGAAGGGCAGCTGACTCCTGGAACAGAAAAGTCAAACTTATTGGTTCAGTTCTCCCTGCACTGCTCCATCTGCCTCTTCCAGCTGCTAAAAATGACCCCTTCGGTGCTCATACTTCACAGCCCTTCAGAGGTCAGGCTCAAGTGGCAGGCATGGACAGCCAGATCACCTGTTGCTGATTAATGTGATGTTGTCTTCAGATGGTTCCCACTGTCCTCTTCTGGGGCAGTGGAAATGACACACTTAGCTAGGTGTAAAGACATCCAAGCTCTGAAACGTGGCACTGCTAAAAATGCTAGAGGAGTTCCAGAAAAGTAAGTGGGAACGCTCACAGAGAAGTTTCAGCAAGGCAGTGGCGGACAGCAATTGTCTCTCACAGGGGAATTTTGAAACTGGAATTTGTGCCTTTTTAAGTGCCTTTTTTTTTTTTTTTTGGCTTCTACAGTTTCTGAAATTGTGGTGTAATGACAAGTAAGGCAACATGGCCAATAAATAAAAATGGAGAATTTTGAGAATCATGTATACAACATATGTACTTCTTATTGTTGATTTGCCTGAAAAATGTGAGATGACTGAGAACTTACTTGGTTTATAATATAGGAATGCTAAGATTTCTGTTTGAGAAGGCAAGATTTTTCTAAATATATAACACATTTCTGATTCTGGCAAAAAAAAAAAACCAAAAAGAATTATTATCTGCAGTTGTCGATGAAGTCTATAACTTCTGTTTTTGCCATATTTCTTGAAATCAACCTCTTAAAATTTGTGACACGAAGCACAGATCCAAATATATTTAGTGCAATAGTTAGCAGAAGCTAATGTGCTCTGTCAGAAAACTGAATCTCTTGATTTTTGTGTGTGAAGTGATTATGGTGAGAGTGAATATGTTCAGACTACCCAGATGCAGAAAGAGGATACATCAGATTAAAATGAGAGCATTATTTCTCTCAAGAATTATTATGAAAATATTTGAGAGAGGCCACTTCACAGCCAAAACATATGCTTAACTTCAATAAATACTAGTTTTCAAGCTTATTAAGATCCATCTAATCACCCTGTTTTAAGTTGGCACTTCTGATTACAACAGTAATTTGTTCCTGGTGTTGATCTCAAGTACTGTAGACTGGCTTTGCTGAAACAGCTTCCAGCTAAGTACTGGGATGCTTTTCCTGTCACTGAAACTTGCTGTTGATTTGCTTGTGGTGTTTTTACAGCAGCCTTCAGGACTTTAATACAGTGAATATGCAAAAAATAGAATAGAGCATGCCAAATCAAAATAATGAAAATTTAAAAACAATAGCATGAGTATAAAACTTGTATATTTGATTTCCATGTATAAATTTTTCATACGTCTGCATGAGAAAATAAAACGTTCAAATTAGGAAAAAGCTTTTTTTTCTTTTTCAGCGCTTTCTCTTTCCTTAATACTGCAACACTTGAATCAAATCCTCTAGCAGTTGCTAGAAAATAATTACAATCCAAACGAAGGAGTAAGATTACATCAAACAATGCAAGGAATGAGTAAACAGCACGCACACAAAAAAATATCAAGAGGCAACAACAAAAAGTATCGATATAGAGCAATCAATGTTGTAGACAATATCTTTTAAATCTATCACTCTGCCTTTTGCCCTTTATATTAAGTCAAAGGGAAAGGGCCATAATGAATGAGCATGTCCTTATTCGCATCGGCAACAGTTCTGTAGGAAACCTGGCAATATGACATTTAGCGTGATTAATTCCAGGCTGTAGCTCCAGTTTATTTTTTTTCCCACGTACATGCATAAAGAGTTATTATGAATTTAAGAAAAACACTCAATGTCAACTAAGACTACTTACAAAAGTTATACTGCAAGATAGACTCAAACATAAAAAGTTAATAATGCATTTTCACTAATGACTTTTATTTTCAAAATTATCTTTTTTCTTCCTTTAACAATATGGTTTATCAAATTGAAAGTGCTTAGGACTGTGAATGCAAGGTTGGTTAGTTTATAACTAGCTTTTTAACAGTTTTTCTGCATTAAAAATAACACATAAATGAAATAAATATCTATATATTAGAATATGCTATGAAGCATACTGTGTAAAACTTTGATATTTTTTCATACTTTGCATCAGAAGGGGGCACTAGTGATCCATTATAAACAGGCAGTGTGACTGCTTTTGTTGTGCCATATTTAATAATAATAATAATAATGATAATATAATTTCCCCATTTAATATTGAGGGCATTTGTGTGCATAATTAAGATTATAAATATATAATGGTAATTCAAAAAGTTAAATAATTAATAGATTGTATGTAAATATTATCTGTTGTCTTATTGTCTTTTTATATTATTAGTGAAATACTATGGTTACAGTTAACTTACTGTCTGTAACAGTGAACTAGTGCTGATTATTTAATACCCAAATTTTGCGATTTCTGACATAAAGGAGGTAAATCCTAATTGTAAAGGATTTTGATAAAGTAAATTAAATATATTCCTGCTAAAAGTAGAAATTCAGATCCCCCCTGTTAAAAAAAAAAAAAATGTATATGTATGTTGAGATTTGAAGTACTATATAGATATTACAACAAAGAAAATGTGTTAAGTCTTCATATAATAATATTGTGTTGATCTATATTAAATTGAACGGATGGAAAAATATGCTTTATCATGATGCTTACTTTTTCATATTAGTTTATCTGATCCTGTACATTTTAGCAGATTTGCTAGTATTGCTTTGGTCTATAAACTGAGGTCAAGATGTGGTGGCTTCGCTGTTTCATAGAATCAGCTTTGGTATGTGAGCTATGTGAGCAAGAAAAAAAGAGATGAACAATAATATGGTTTCTATTCTTTGTCCTCATTTTTTTGCTGTCTATAGAATAAAAACTGGCAGAGTGCATAAAACTGCAAAAGACGCAAGTCCATCTTCATAACAGCAGGAAAACCAGCTGAATTTTTAATTTGGAGGTCGCTGAGAGATACTGTACTGTAATAAAATACCTAATTACCAGATATGTAGATGGCAGTGTTATTGAAATAGTATAGATACCCATAGATGATTAAATGCTTTTTTGAAATGTCCGCTATTATTTACATGTGTAGAAATGTGGGTCAATGAGGAGTTGAATTTAGCATTCAGTAATTTCCACACATGAAGAACACAATATTTCTAAGTGGTTTAGGACATAAAAATAGGTATGAATGTGAAATTTCCAAAATCTAAAATGTAATTTAAGGTCCAAATCATTTTCATTATAAATTATTCGCAAGCTATCAGCCACTTCCTGTGCTCATTTACTCAGGAGTAAATCCAGAATTTGCTTTGTTCAAAGTGCAATTAAATCTTAAAATGGCAGAGGGAAGAAAGGTTCTTTGTACCTTAAAGGCAACTTGAAGATATATATTCATGAGTATAGATAAGTGCTTTATGTGTGCATGTAATGAGGCATTTTTCAAACAAAAGTGCACTTTTTCATGCAGTAAACTATAGTCATTCTAGAGCAGCCATTTAATCCAAGCAAGCACACAACTGACCTCATATCCTTGTATTTTAGGTTCTTTTATTTCAATTTTCCTAACACCAGCAGCCTTTCCTAGATAATCATCTATGAAAGGTATTATCAGGATAACTGGAAAACAGTTGTTTTCTAATAAGGAAACCTGTCTGAAGATCTGCTGTCTGTCATGCCATTCTTCAGTGAAATCTATTTTATTTATTTATTTTTTAATCAAAAAAGGCTATATATTAAATATGGAGTCTCCGAAAAACATGAACCCTGTCAAGCTACCACTGTAGTTTTTCCTAGGGCCTAGATGCAGATATTTGTTTTCCATTATCTCCAGTCACTGAATTGACTGTATTTTTATCATACTTAGTTATAATATATTGGTAGTGGTAGCAGTGTAGCTACAGGAAACTGGAGTCTGGCATAGACTTCAGAATGTTTATAAGAAGCTGAATAAATAGGTGTATGGATTAACACCTCATGAATTATCTAGCCTAGCCCCCTGATACTGCCTGTACTGAGTTCTTCTTGCTTTTGCTGCTGTCAATACCTGAATTTAAAGCTTTCTGTTATAATCTGAAATGTTGTAGAGCCTGCAAACTGTCTCAGATTATCTCAGCAACAGCTAATTTTGAGGCTTATTTTGTATTAGTGTAGATGTCACCACTCTTACCCATTTTTGTGTTCAGTCATTTCAGCTGACATATTTATTACTTGATACAGTGGTAAATATTAGAACTGTATTGGAATTAACTTCTTAATGAATGCAACTTGACCTTCAAACAGAGAAAACCACAATTTTGTTACTTATCTAAACTCTCCCACTTGCAAATTCAAAGTGAGCCATTTTTTGTGAAAGGTTGTTTGTCTTTGATGTTCCTTATTACTCCTTAATTTTGTTTCATTTAATTATTCCTGGACTAACTCATTTGTATCTATTAATGTTCAGAGTCAAAAGTGTTTACGTAAATATAATGATAAAAATGTTTTGCCTATATTCTATCTTTTTTTCCTGATGAAATGAGAAAAGCATGTTTATAATTGTCTACTGTGAGTAGATGCTGTTTCTTTTTGTACTGAAAGGCAGAGATTATTCAGAGATGGAGAGGTATGCGTCCGTGTTTCTCTTTCTTCCTCCCTTCAGCTGAACTCTTTCTCTAGTCCGGTGCCCATCATTTCCTCATAAAAGATATTTTTGAAGAATTCTCTTTCCAGTCCTGAAAGCAAATTATTTTCTTGCCTGTGAAATGACAAAATCTGCAAATGACACTTATCTGAACATACACCATTACATATCTCTGGCACTCTAATTTCTTATTGCCATTATAAAAAGCATTGTTATACTAAAGAAAGGGAAATATTCATATATTATATATATATAAACAAAACAAAACAAAACAAAACAAGAAAAACACTGGGTTTAAATTTAAAATCAATTTAAAATCTAATGCCTTTAGACTACTGTGGATTTATGCAAGCAGATACAATAATTGCAATTTGGTAAAAATATATTATTATTAGCATATTTTGGAATTTCCTATTTAAGCCAGTGAAAAGCATCACTTTTATTTTAGTGATAGTTGCTATAGCATTTGCAGTTACTGCAGAATTCAGAGTCAGATAACCATGTGAGATTTTACTTTGGAATTTAAGGCAAGATTTTCACATGGTACAAAACATTTTGACGAAAGTCAAAACTAGATATTAGCCTTGTTTGCAGAGGCATAAATTACAAATTACTTTATTGAAATTTCTGGAATTATTCCACCTTTATCCCAAGGGAAGTGGCGTCTTCATTGAGGTGTATTATGCAACAATATCATTAGTTGCCCAGTTATGTCAGCTACTAAATTGATACAAAAAAGGGAGTCAAGGAAGATTCCTTATGTGCACTGGAACTGACCAGCCTAATAGGTTTGTAACGCACTGATGTCTAAGCTGCAGTGGGCACTTACACTTTAAATAAATGGGCTAGAGCTGAACCGCAGAGAAAGCTATCCCGTTCAGGGGAGCATTCAGAAGACGAGAAAAAGATCTGTAGTTGTATCTCCCCACTTTGTTTTTGCTCCTGTAGGTCATAAACAGGGCACTTGAAATGATAAGTAGGTTTAACTTAAATCAGATAGCGTAATTTAAGCAAGCAACTAATTTCAATATGTAGAGTAAGACCTGTAAGAGAGCAAGTGATTAAGTATCCTTACACTTTCAACAGGTTGAGCTTGTACTGCAGAACTCTTCAAATGTAATATTCATATGATCAATCACTATGGAAAAATCCAAATTTTCATATTGAAATCACCTTAATGAGAAGGAAAATATACAGTTGCTTTCCCAAGTCATCTTTCAATTTTATGTTAAATATACAGGAGACCACAATCTGTCAGTACTTCTAGGAGTTTCTGTTATAAACTCAGAATATACTATTATCTCCTTTTGTGCTGTGCATTCATTAATCATAAAATGTTTTATGTTCTTTTCATGTATTATAAGATTTTATTATTTTTCTTTTGCAGAGTAAAAATAAAGGTACAGAGAAGTTATTGATTTTTTTTTTTTATCCCAAGTCACAAAAATGGTCAACACCAATAAGGAAGGCCTTACGGTTTCTTGATGATTTTTTCAACTCTTTAGTCTTTGCACTTACTCTAACATCTTGGTTAACTTGTCTAGTCATGGAAGGTCTCCCTTAAATCTATCACACAGATCTATCTTGTATTACTGGAAATGTGAAAGTTTTAGTTTTCTGATTGTAATCACTTTCTTCCTCCCAAAACTCAGCAGCCCAAGGAAGACTTCACAATTTTTCAAAGAAAAAATGACTTACAACATGAGGATTGTTGCCGTGATGATAATTTGCTAAACAAGTAAAAAAGTTCAAAATATTTTTCAAGCAGATTAAATCTAGGAATAAATATGATTTGTAATTTAAGCCTTTCTCCAGTTTCAGAAAAGAGGTGATTTCAGGAACATCAAAAAAAAATTTCATTGAATGTACTTGTGCAAATATTTTGTTCTTGTTACTGGATTTGTTGTTTTTTGAAGATTCGGTCTGTAATTTGAAATTACTTTTCTTTAATTGGCAGCTGAAATATTTTTTGGTAATGGCTTTTGTCAAGGGAATGTTGCTGATAGTGCTTCTGCGATATACTGCTTGTATATATACTACCCGTTGTACTCTGATTTCTATACAAGGTTTTGGCTTTTTTCTTTTCTTTTGAAGGCCTGTGACTGATAGCTACTTGAGAGCTTGAACACAGACAAAGTGCAAGAGAAATGGACTGGAATTTTTGAACTGGCTATGTTGTTTTGAACATGAGGCATGGCAGAGAGGAGAAGTAAGACAAGACTAAGTCTGATATTATGTTGTTGACTTTTCCTTCCTCTTTACACCTCCTTTCCATTTGTTTCATAGAATGAATGACAACTAAAACTGCAGGCCTACAAACAGTGTTCTGTGTCTTGTTAAATGACTGTTGAAATGTCAGGTATTTCGTAGCCTCAGCGTCTTCCTCATAAAATGTGCTCAGCTGGGAACTGACTGGTTTGCCTGATCATCAGACTGGTGGAAAGATCTTGTGGTGGATTCTGTGGCTGAAGTTGCTATGTATCTCCATCTCGTTTTCTGTCCTCTTGCCCTTGTGAGTCATCATCAGAAATGAACTTTCTACAAGTCCAATCCTTCCCTCACTGGTTCTGGCAGTGACATCTCTGAAGGATTTATTGAAACCAGACTTTTCAGTTTTGACTATCACATTAACAACAATGAGGTCTATATTTAAGGCTGCTATTCCACTTCCATTGCATTTTTTTTTTTCTTTATGCTTGTAGGTACCTTTATCAAAAACTCCCTCTTGATTTTGATCCTTTATTGGTCTCAGCAAGAGTGTTTTAAAAAAGTTATAATTGGGATCCTATTCCTCAAGAATTGTTAAACAAATTTGAACAAAGCAAACACGTTTAGACTCTGGCTGAACAAATATATATACCAGCCTAGACTGCTGAAAATAAAGGCAACCTGTCTATGTAAGATCATTTCAAGAATATTAACAGTCTGATTACTAGTAGCTGGAATCCTTCCCAAAATTTCAGTGAACCAAGTTTATGCCTGGTTGTTTTTGACCAAAACAATTTTCCTCACAGGACCCATGTAGACTTTCAGTTCTGCCACTGAAGTCCACTAAAATATAAGCAAAGTAAATCAGCCTGAACTGTTAGGAAATTGCTTTCCTTTTACAATTACATTTTGTTACTACTTTGCTTTCTGCTTCTCTATTTTTGTGCACCCAGAAACAGCCTCGGGGCTTCACATCTCCTGGACCAGGAGAGGAGATGTGGTGGTGATAGGTGATAAATCCCTAAGAAGAGTCAGAAAACAGTAGGAGGAAGGCTTGTTAGTTTTCGTTAGCATACAAGGAGAAGGAAAGTGTGTATTCATACCTTGTTGGAGTGCATATGAAGTGTGAAGTGTTAGAAATGTTCTGTGGTGTTATTTTTTTTGAATAAGTGGCCCTCAGAATCAAAAACATTGACATCACTGCAGTGTAAACATAGTTAAAGATTTTAAATATGCATAGCTTGGCCAAAGAAATCTTAAGGCAAATATGGTTTATAAGTTTTATTAAAGATAAATAAATAAAAATAATTCCCATCACTGAAAATACAAAACATTAGTAAAATACTTAAAGGTAAAAATCCTTCTTACCTTTCTCTTCTAGCTACAAGGTTGTTTTTTTGCTTGTTTCTTTTGAGGTTTCTTATTGAGGAGAATCCTCTCATCTGGCCAGCAGGACTAGGGAAGTGATTGTCCCTTTGTACTTGGCTCTGGTGAGGCCGCACCTCGAATACTCTGTTCAGTTTTGGGCCCCTCACTACAGGAAGGACATCGAGGTGCTGGAGCGTGTCCAGAGAAGGGCAACGAAGCTGGTGAGGGGTCTGGAGAACAAGTCCTGTGAGGAGCAGCTGAGGGAGCTGGGGTTGTTTAGCCTGGAGAAGAGGAGGCTCAGGGGCGACCTTATCGCTCCCTACAGGTACTTAAAGGAGGCTGTAGCGAGGTGGGGATTGGTCTATTCTCCCGCGTGTCAGGGGATAGGATGAGGGGGAATGGGCTAAAGTTGCGCCAGGGGAGGTTTAGGTTGGATAGTAGGAAAAATTTCTTTACTGAAAGGGTTGTGAGGCATTGGAA
>VXAA01007280.1:337712-361231 GCA_013399115.1 Anseranas semipalmata
TGATTCTGTGATTCTGTGATTTGACAGCCCCTTAGATGGTATTAAAAGATGGGAAGAGCTAGCCTTAGTGATGAAAAAGTAGTTGAGATAGGCTCGGGTTGGTGATACTGTTATTGCTCTCTGATTGTTTCCCTTAGAAAAAATATTACATGCACATGAAAACGAAAAGAACTGCAAACACAGAAGATACAGCTTTGGTTTTTCATATTGATTTTTGTTTCCAATCATATTCCTTTGGAAAGGCAAAAAAAAACACAAAACCTTTTTTTTTTTTTTATTTATCTGTTCTTTTTAAATTAGTATTATCTGTTAAATTATATGGCATATTTGTATCAGTTCCAAGTTTTTAGCTACTTTTTTTGTCTCAGGATCATAGAATCATAGAATCATTTAGGTTGGAAAAGACCTTTAAGATCATCAAGTCCAACCATTGATCTAGCACTGCCATGTCTACCACTAAACCATGTCTCTAAGCACCACATCTATACATTGTTTAAATACCCCCAGGAATGGTGACTGAACCACTTCCGTGGGCAGCCCGTTCCAGTACTCCACAAGCCTTTCAGTGAAAAATTTCTCCTAATATCCAAACTAAACCTCCCCTGGCGCAACTTGAGGCCAGTTCCTCTTGCCCTATCTCTTGTTGCTTGGGAGAAGAGACCAACCCCCAGCCCTCTACAACCTCCCTTTGAGGTAATTGTAGACAGCGATGAGGTCACCCCTGAGCCTCCTCTTCTCCAGGCTAAACAACCCCAGCTCCCTCAGCCGCTCCTCACAGGACTTGTTCTCCAGACCCCTCACCAGCTTCGTTGCCCTTCTCTGGACATGCTCCAGCACCTCGATGTCCTTCCTGTAGTGAGGGGCCCAAAACTGAACACAGGACTGGAGGTGCGGCCTCACCAGAGCCGAGTACAGGGGGACAATCACTTCCCTGGTCCTGCTGGCCACACTGTTTCTGATACAAGCCAGGGTGCTGTTGGCTTTCTTGGCCACCTGAGCACACTGCCGGCTCATGTTCAGCTGGCTACCAACCACCACTCCCAGGTCCTTGTCTGCCAGGCAGCTTTCCAGCCACTCATCCCCCAGCCTGTAGCACTGCTTAGGGTTGTTGTGCCCCAAGTGCAGGATCCTGCACTTGGCCTTGCTGAACTTCATACAGTTGGCCTCGGCCCATCAGTCCAACCTATCCAGATCTTCCTGCAGAGCCTTCCTACCCTCGAGCATATCAACATTTCTACACAATTTGGTGTTATCTGCAAACTTGCTGAGGGTGCACTCAATCCCCTTGTCCAGATCATTGATAAAGATATTGAAGAGAACTGGCCCTAATACTGAGCCCTGGGGACACCACTAGTGACTGGCCTCCAACTGGATTTAACTCCATTCACTACGACTCTTTGGGCCCGGCCATACAGACGGTTTTTTACCGAGTGAAGTGTACACCCTTCCAAGCCATGAGCAGCCAGTTCCTCCAGAAGAATGCTGTGGGAAAAACAGTAGGTGTTGCAGAAGAACAGCTAAAAGAAAAGTGATGTGGGGAAGGGTAAATGACAGACAAAGTGAATGCAGAAACACGTGTCCCACTGTATAGGTGAATTTCAAAACTCAGTCATGGCCAGTGGAGTTAATGGGCCACCTGGGGTCTTTTTGATTTATCACAGGGTACTTCACAAGATCTCAGTGATAAAGAGATGTTGTGGTGGCTCCCACGTGCTAGCCATTTCTTCAGTAAGTTTCTTCTTTTTAGTCTCCTGTCACCTTAGCTCTGGTAACAGATTACTAGGTCCCATATTAGACTATTTTTAATTTTTGGCAAATTGGTTTTGGTCTTTCCTTTTTTTTCTTGCATCTTCTGCTCATCTGCCTTGTTCTTATCAGCCATGATTCTTCAATGTTTATGGGCAGGTGGGGATTATTTTTATTTTTTGTAACTTTGTTGAGTTTCTTAGAAAATGTGTGTGTTAGAATTTGTGTGTTTTTTTTATAGGTTTGGAGTATTATTTTCTTTTTCAGTTCTGTATGACTGGGTGGATTGGACTACCATTTTTTTTTTTATATAGGGAAACTGAAGCCAGTGGTACCCAGTGGTGCTCTGATGGAACCCCATACTGTGGAATTGCTCTTGACATGTGGCTGGATCAATGGCTTACCTGCACTCTGCTGCAAATGCAGTAGGTGTAATGCTTGTGCAGAGAATGTCTCCCTATGCTAAGTGTGAATCAAGCTGCAGGTTCAGAGGAATTCCTCTGATAGTTCACATACCATTTCTAGCTACTTTGGTGCATTACAGTCTCTATCCAATATTGAACTGGTTGAAAACCTACCATATAAAATAAAAGGAGGCCCCTGGAAAGGGTGAACCTCAAAGTAAGCAGCTCCTGCTGGACCACTTTGTTCAGCCTGTTTGTTGCTGCTCAGGATCAAATGGGAAAGGGACAAGCACAGAGATGAAGACCAGGTCACCTGTGGGAAGGAGGAAAGCTTGACTTCCTGCACCCCATATGTAAAGCATAGACCTGTTTGTACGACAGGCCCTAAAGAAATGAGAGGAAGCAATGAGAGATGAGAAGTGTTCTGATGACTTGATTTGTGTTTCCTCTGTTGAGCTGGAAGAGCTAAATTTCAACTATTTGAATGATGATTTTCTTCAAGAAAATGCTACAAGGAGGCATTTCAGTGTTATTTACCCCTTGATTAGCTCTACAGTCTTATTCACTCTGTGCATTCATGTCTAATGATTGGTTTGCATTAACATGAAAAGAATTGAACACCCCTCTTTCCAGAGTAACTTAGCAGAAGAAATAGTTTTTATCCAGACATGGTGGAACACATCTGGGTAGAAGTCTCTTATTATCACAAAGGAAACTAAATGAATAGTGCACCATGAATACTATATTCATCAAAGGAAACTGTTTTCAGTCTCTGGTGATCTGAGAATTGTCTGAGAGTATGGTAAAATTTTATTACTGATATAGCTCAGTACCATTACATCACTCACTGCCATATACTGAATTTTGTATACTTTTTTTAATACATGCTACCTCTTAACAGTTGCTCTAACTGCAATTAGAAAACTACCTATATGGTAGTGGTTCAGTGTTGGCTGTGCATTCATATGTCAGCTCTTCTTTCAGAGAAGTCATAGAATGCAGTCTAATAAATTATCCAGATTCAAGAATTGTGTTCTGCTCAATCTGCTTAGTACATAAGGAAAGAGTTGAAGTTATTTATTTTAGATTGCTTGTTTTTTTTTTCCCTTCTTTATTTGTATAAATAAAAATCTGTCATAAGAGCTTGATAACATGATCACTGTAACACAAGCTATCACAGAGGAAAACCTATTTATTCTGCATGACTACAACCAAACAGGCTTCTTGTTAAACATTTTAATGATGAATATAATACTATTTGTTGGCAGAAAGGATAAAAATGATGTTCTGGAGCATAAGGTAATGAAATTATCATTGGGAAATTTATTAAGGGAAAGAAATCATGAGACCTTCGTTAGGTCTTTTGATCCACCTACCTAGTCATGTCCAGTATAGCACAGAAAAAGCACAATTTTGGAACAGTTATTGTACTTGTACTTGAAGAAAGTTAAAGATCATCAAAGTTCAGGAGTGGGGGAGTCAAGGAGAGAAAAGGAGACACACAGGAGCAGCAAACAGAGTGGAAAGTGGTCTTCTGATACTTCTGGCTGCTGCAGGAGGAATCCAACTGCAGTATTGCCACAAAACCTACTGACAATAAATGTGAAAAGTAACTGGCCTTTGAAATAAACCTGAGAGTTCCCTGATGGGAAAGCAAAGCAGCAGATCATTGTCTTCAAGCACTGTGAAAGGCTACTCTGGATGTAACTCAAAAGCCTGTAGGAAGAGAAGAGCAGACGGCGAAAAAGACAAAATTGTTTTTTTTTTTTTCTGTGTTTCATGTTTCCGATCATAACAGAAATACTAGGCCTAGTAAATGTAAAAACACTGCTTGTATGAATTTATGAAGGAAGCTCAGAGAAGATCTAAATTCATCTCAGATACCACTGCACGCTTAAATTAGGTTTCTAAAGCAGGAACTCTTTCTATAGCCACTGGCTAGTTCTGATCTTAGACTAAAATATCTGTGTGCTTGTCTTCTGCTTCCCAACTTGTATGCACCAAATAACTGCCTAAGATTGTCAGGGATGAGTATGGACGACAGTGCACATGCTGCTCCATGGCTGCACAAAGCACTCAACAGCCCTGAGAAGTAGCTGGTTTAAGACCAGGACTAAGGCATGGAGATAATAAATCTGATTCCTGATGTGTAGCAGCAGGTAGAACAACCTTGTGTTTGTTGATTGCACTGCCAGCTGAAAAGGGGCTGAACCCATATTGGAAAATAAACTTATATTTGAGAAGTCAATGCTCACTTGACCATGTTTACTATGCTGACTAGCATCTTTCTTGTGCAGTAGGGAAGCAGTCCATACTTTTTACACTACCATCCAACCTGTTCCGAATATAAAATATAAAGTTTTTCTTTCCCTTTTTAAAAAACATATGAAGTTGGAGAGAAAGAAATGGTATGAGACTGTCACTATAGAGAAAAACACAGTAGTTTTGTCAGTGGCCAGAAAAATGACATCGTCAAGAGACAAAGGCATACATCAAAATAAAAAATGTAGTGTTTTGCTCATTACCTGGTGGGTAGCATGTATGTTTCTTTGTTAAATTTCCTCATGCTATAGAGGGCTGGGCAATTTCTCAGCACCCTGTTGAGCACAAACAATCCTGCTTAAATCAAGAAGCCTGGTCAGCACCTGTTACCCTCTGCTCTGTCCCAGCTGCTTTATGGCTTGTGTGAAACAAAGAAAGCAGGAAAATAGGTTGAATCAGTGACTTGGGAAACTGGAGAGGATTCCAGTCTAAGTATAAATGAAAGCATCAGGCTAAGTCTGTTTCCCAGAAATGAAAAATACTTGCTAGTTGCAATTGTAATCTATTAGTATGTGCAAGGTGATAAGAACCATGTTGTTTCAAACTTTGTCTTCTTTCCTTACTAGCTTCTCCAGGCTTTCCTTGAAATTAGTAATACTTAATCTCAAGGACTGGTGATATTTTCGTTAACTTATTCTGAAATAATTTGACAGCCTTTAAAAAATTCTTAATTATGCATATTTTTTGTCCCTTTTCAGTGATTAAGTAGTTGACATACAGAATCATATTTTCTGTGTGTTGGATGATATGTGATATCACAGGAATCCCATGTTTGCTTGGTTTATCAGCAATGACCAGCTACACAAATGGATAAATATTTCATAGATCTCCTTCTTGGCAAAAGAAATAATATGAAAACTTGATTGCAATACACAATAGATTCGCAGATATGTACTACCAGATACAAATCTTAATAACTCATTCAAACATAAACGAATAAGTATTTGCTTATTAACCCTCTTCACCACAGACTCTGCCTCTCTTTCCTCTAAGGCTGAAATCTACCTGGGCACATTATCTGATAAATTTTGCGTTTTCAGGCCCTCTTGGAAGTCAAAATGGTTTTTGCACTGATGAACAGGGTAGGGCTTGAAGGGTCACAGGCAAGATCCTTGTTAACAAACATAACCTTTAGCCCCCTAGAAAGAGAATTACAACTTTCAACTCTTTTTTGTTTTGTTTTGTTTCTTTATTTTTATTTTTATTTTTATTTTTTTTTTATTTTCTGCTTTAAGCAGAGCTAGGTTAACTCCTTTTTAAACTCCCCTTCATTGTGCAGTTAGCCCTGAAAATATAAATTATTTTGAGAGAAGCAAGCAGCAGGGCTCCACATCTGGCAAGAACCTGTGGTAGGGGTGGGTGAAACATATCCTTGTACTCACCTTCCATAACATGACTTGGCTAGGACAGTGCTGAAGTGCAAATGTTTTCCATGTTCACTGGGATTAGCATCAAACCGGAAGTGGACAATGAACGCAAATGATGCATCCAGGTCTGACACTGGCACTGGCACTGGCACAGGAGAGGTTGTGTTGCAGTAGCCTTTGACTCTTTACCAGACAACCCACAGCTCCTCTTTGCACCACATTTCTGGACTGAAGCAGTCTCTGAGGGTAAGAAGAGTCAACGTTTTTAGATCACTCTGGGAATGATTTGCTTGCTGCAGGCAATCATGCTGACATTTTCCCTGTGCTGCTCCAGCCTTTGGTCCCCTCCATCAGATGGAAATCAATATCCCACAAGGATCATTGTACAGATGCTCTTATATTCGTTATATACCAAATAGGGATGAGCTTCCTAAGGGAGGTCTCCTATGCTCCTGGAAGCCTATGAGCTCCCTACCTCAGCAAGCTCTAAGCCCTTAAGTTTGGTGATTGAGATGCCTGTTAAGTAGGAGAATAATTAGAGGATCCTGAGGACAGATAAATGTAAAATAAATCAGAAAAAAAAAAAGTTTATTTCACATCAGGGCAGTCCTTCTTTATTTGGCACTGCCTTAATTTGTATTGCCAGCTGAGGTAGAAAGTATTGAAAAGAGTGTGCGATCCTTTTTCCGTAGCTGTAGCCATCACTGCTTGTTTTTGCTGCGTTATTTAATCTCTGCAACATTTTGAGCACTCTCTAGCGTCTGTTCTCACTGTCAGTCTATCTTTTTTTTTTTCTTTCTCCTTCAAAACATTGACACTTTGAGAGCATGGGCAGATGTTAAGCTGCAGCAGACATTGCAGTAAGTCTCCTAACGAGCAAAGTCATGGAAAACAAAGGTATTATGCTCTTCTTCCATATCTACAAAAGTGACTGGAAAGCAGCATGGCTCCAGGAGCCAGGAACGAACCTCTTCTTCTATTAAGTCTGCTTTCTTGGTGTTTAAGGTGGACTGAACAGGTTTGTGGGGTAGGAAGTGTAGGCTTGTGTAATCTGCACACAGGCTTTTCCAAGAACCTCTGCTACCCACTATTTTTCCTCTTATTTATAGTGCACATTGAGTAAACTGTTTCAACTTCCTCTCCATGTTGTGGAGGCAAAGTTAGGTTGAGTAGCTTAGAACTAGGAAGTCGATATTTAAACTTTGAATTTTGCACTCTTTGCAGCATTTGGGCAACTTTCTGCAGTAAGAGAAACTGGAGCTTTTGTAAAAGCTTTTGTAAAAGTAGCTGACAACTAAAGTAGTCTTTATGGATTAATATGGTGCCCAACTGCTTTCTTCACTCCTTCCATGATGAGGGGTATGGGTTTCAAAAATAAAATGTGTCATAAGCAAAGTCTAAACAAGATTTACTAGGAATTATTGTTAGCATTACACCTGACTAAATGCTGGTTGTATAGAACTGGAAGTGTGTGATTGAGTTTTCTTTCCAGTGTTAATATTAAGACCTCTTGCTTAAAACATTCTGATGTATCTGCTTGTTTGTATATCCTGATAAAATCCTTTTAGCTTGATTTGATTTACTTCATGTTATAAAAATATCCAAAAAGACAAACAAAAATCTGAACTGCCTGTAAGAAGTATTTTTTCATCAGTCTGAATTTCTCAGTTTATAGCTTACTACCTACCTATACTGAAAAACCTATCAGCTAACTCTGTGATTGTGATTCACCAGCAGTGTGGGTTATACATGTGGGCAAGTCAAAGCCTTTCTCTCTTAATGAAAGTATTGTGGTTTTGCCTCCTTTTCCTCACACTTTTTTTTTTTTTTTGAGAATCATGGAATTTTCAAATCCATAAAGAGCACATGAGAGATGATGGTAAAAGAAAATCTGCCATTATTTCAGATTTTCTTTTTTGAGAACATTTTCAGGATTTCAGTTTACCTGAAATTTAGATTTTATATGTAAAAGTACATATATTTTCTTCCTCCAGGTGTTTTTTGGGTAGTCCTCTTCTGTAATGCTTAGTTTCCACTTTATTGTCTTTCCAATTTATACCCCATGGACGTAGCTGTTAGCCAGTCTCGAGGGCTATGAAGACTGCAGCCAACTTCCCTTAAGCTCCTATCAACATTTAAAATACCCAAACATTTATTTTTTTCAGATATGAGCTTCACATAACTGTACTACTGGCTCTGTTATATCTGCTCACAGGGAAAATTTTATTTCATAATTGTATACTGCATAACTTGTATAATGGGAAATAAACTTCCCATTATCCAAGAGCTGTGAAACAAGTGTGCTGTTGTCTATAGGTGTTTATAACCCAAACTGAAGTATTATTTGATTTACTACTTTGGCAGAAGTATTGTTCAAAATACCAGAAAAGAAGCAAAAACTTGCACTTTACAGTCACCTATGAGATGTTGATCATTACTTAAGTCATTTGAATCATTTGAGCTATAAACTGTTTGCATAAAATTCACCAGTCATGTTTTACTTAGTTCAGTGTTCATTGCAGAATAAAACCAAATTACATTTCTTTTACAAGTCAGATGAAGATATTCTGCTCTGTAGACATTTTGGCCTCCTTCTGCCTGATGATGTCTGCTTTTTCTATTTCATTCCCATCTCTCCAGTATTTAATTGCATAAAATCTATCGTTTCTTGTGTATAAAATATAAATACCATCAAGCTGTTCCAAACTATTCATTATATACAAAGTACCTTAGTGAAGTTGGGAAAAGATGAAGGAGAAAGATTATATGGGATGAATAGGGAGAACCACTACCACCCCATTCACTGTTAATACTTATTCTTTATAATGAAAATGAAACTACCCCTGAAATTTTTATATTATTGTGAGAATTGACCTGTGACTATTTTGACAATTAACAGATATCCACTGGAGTATTTATGCTGAAAAACTTGCACAGTCATTTTATGATTTTTGAGCCATGCTCTTTGGCTGGTATCTTGAAATGAGCCAAATACATGGTATTTCATGTTATGCTCTTCATCACTGCTATGTTTGCGTTACTAAAAATCTTTGCACAGATGGGCAGAGGCAGTGCTGTCAGAAAATTTTCAGTTGCAAATTCTCTGCTAAATCCAAGCTTTTTCTCTCTCCAATTGTTTAAAAATAAAACAAAACAAAATGCATAATAAGCCTAGTTCTGGTTATCTTTTATGTTAACTTAGAGCAAAAATGTATTGCTTAACTTTTTATTTCTTTTAATTTAGCCAGAAGAAAGTCTGTTATCACAGAATCACAGAATCATTTATGTTGGAAGAGACCTCCAAGATCACCTAGTCCAACCTATGACCTAACACTACCAAGTCCTCCACTAAACCATATCACTAAGCTCTACATCTGAATGTCTTTATACCTCCAGGGATGGTGACTCAACCACTTCCCTGGGCAGCCTGTTCCAATCCCTCACAACCCTTTCAGTGAAGAAATTTTTCCTAATATCCAACCTAAACCTCCCCTGGTACAACTTGAGGCCCGTTCTTCTTGTCCTTTCACGTGTTGCTTGGGAGAAGAGACCAACCTCCATCCCGCTACAACCTCCCTTTGAGGTAATTGTAGAGAGCGATAAGGTCGCCCCTGAGCCTCCTCTTCTCCAGGCTAAACAACCCCAGCTCCCTCAGCCGCTCCTCGTAAGACTTGTTCTCCAGACCCCTCACCAGCTTCGTTGCCCTTCTCTGGACACGCTCCAGCACCTCGATGTCCTTCCTATAGTGAGGGGCCCAAAACTCAGGTGGCCTTTTTGGCCACCTGAGCACACTGCTGGCTCCTATTCAGCCGGCTACCAACCACCACTCCCAGGTCCTTGTCTGCCAGGCAGCTTTCCAGCCACTCATCCCCCAGCCTGTAGCGCTGCTTGGGGTTGTTGTGCCCCAAGTGCAGTACCCGGCGCTTGGCCTTGTTGAACGTCATACAGTTGGCCTCGGCCCATTGGTCCAGCCTATCCAGATCTTCCTGCAGAGCCTTCCTACCCTCGAGCAGAACAACACCCAACTTGGTGTCATCTGCAAACTTACTGAGGATGCACTCAATGCTCTCATCCAGATCATTAATAAAGATATTGAAGAGAAGAATGAAGAATGGGGATTACTTGTTTTATTTCATGTTAACTCTTTCCAGTTTTTAACCATTATCGATTATTTTCTTCTTAGGTAGATTTTTTTTTTCACTTTTTTTTTTCCTTTTTTTTTTTCACTGTTAGCTTTTTTTCTAGTATGGTTTTACATTACCAGGGAGAGAATAACTGAAATATATCAAATAAGATCAGAGCCCTTCATCCTTCACTTCATCTAAAAGGCAATCGTAATCTACCTTAAATTTTTGAAGACTTTAACTCTTTTGTATCTCTTATGTTAGGCAGAAAAATCTGATGCTACTCTTGCCAGCAAATCAAAAATGGGAAACCCACAGCCTGCTGAGGTGGAAAAGAGCAGTAACAGGTTATCTAGCTAATGGAGTAGGTGCATGGAGCAAGATTACCTTCCTTTTCACTTCTCTTCCATTTATATTAAGGTTGTAATAATGTAAATCACATTGTATATACAAATACATGTCTATTACACAACCATTTGCATGTTATGAAAATGTTCAAATTCATTTTTTCTGTGGATTTGGAATAGTTGTTTCACTAAAATTATGTAGTATGAAATATGATATATCTGACCATTATTTACTATATGCTATGTGCTAATCACCCATTTAAGCAGACTCATTCATCCAATATGGGAGCAGAAGTAATGGGATATGACTTTGGTGACTTTTGATAAACCATGAATCCAATTTAGCATGTATGCATCCTATAATACGAAATATTGTTCAGTTCTCCTGAATGTGAAATATATTTATAGAAATGGGTGTTCTCCCTTTTCCTTTAGGTAATTGAACTGTAGTCTCTCCTTGATCCCTACCTGCCCTTGATGCAAAGTCCTCGACTTCTGTCCACTGGATAGTCCTTCTGTGTTACTACTTCATCAAACCCACTTCATTGTTCTCTTATAGACCAACAAGAAGACCTAGCTGAAGTAGAATTGATGATGAATTCCAAGGAATTTTTGCTTGCTTCTTTTCACTGACACTGGAACACTTTTGACCAAAAGTGTAGTGCTTCATTCCAACTGTTTGACAAACTCTGCTATTTTTTCATTTTCTTTTTCTTTTTTTTTTTTTTAATGTTTCAGTCATTTCCTCTCTGAGAACACTTATTGTTTAATCTAGAGCAATCACACCACTGAAGGCCTATTATGAACTTCATTTTGTAAGAACGGTACTATTTAGAGTGAGGCCATGTTGCAAGATTATTGCGGTGGTGAAGCAGTGGTCCCGTTCCCTGCTCAGGGATTTTTCCCCTGTGACCGATGGCAGGTGGATGAGGTGTCTGGAGTGAGCCTGGAGCCAGCTGAAGGGCACCAGGGGTTCCTCTGCCCCTGGGGTGGCTTGACGTCAGGACATGACAGGCCAACTACTTCAGCTGTATGCTTTCTTCTCTCTGGGAACAAAATCTCTGGGCTTTTCTGATGTAAATCCCTCCTCAATATTTTGAGACATTTATTTAATTCACCCATTACTAGTCAGGCTACTAGTTGTGCCTGCATCTTGATCTGTAGCAAGCTATATGTTATAGATACACACATATATATATGCAAACACACACACATGCACACACATACGCACATATATATTTATAGACACACATACACACATATTTATACATCTATTCTGCAAACACATTATGTATAGTTAGGTATAAATACAGCTACAAACAACATTAGTATATATAAATATGTGTAAGCTGTCATTAAAACTGATTATGATTCCTTACTTACAGAAAAAGTATGTATGAAATGGTTTTCATGTTGCTTTTTTGAAGACTTGCTGCTAATGCATTGGTATTTGAAACTCACATATTTTAATATGCTGCATGCCTGAATGACAGATGATTATCTGACAAAGGAAATCTGGTGTTAAACAACAAGAGCTAGCAGAACATTTAAAAAAAACAACTCTAACAAAACAACAGTTAAGTATATGTATTGTATTTTAAAAATTTAATAGCTACCTATTGCCAGTATTGTCTTTGTCCGTGTTGACAACAAAAGGATAAATACAGTGCATACAGTAGGTCCCTCTGGTTATACCACGAACATGACACATGTCATCCTATGATAAATTGGCTCTGTGTCTGTTCAATTTCAAATCCAAAGCTCTGGAGGCAGAGGTGTTAGGAAGCAGGCATAATTCTGGCGAGCAGAGGCCTCAGATGCAAAAAATTAGTGTGCATGGAACAGATAACAGAAAGGGAGAGGGAGACTGAGAGGAAGTTTGCACAGGTTTGTCAACTTCCTGTGGTTTAGGTAGTATTGGCAGATGTTAGGTGTAAAAAAAACATCTGTAAGCATGATAATGAATGTTACCCGAATTTGAAGTGACAACTGTATCGAGCACAAATGCTGTCTTGTTTGTTCATTTGCATACCAATTAAATAAAAGACCCAAATATTAGGTTCCAGAATCTGTGTGACAAATAATCTGTGGGGCTTACGTGGTACATCTGGGTCAAACACAGTGGCTGTGTGACAGATGCAGTGTCAGAAGGAGATTTTAACATGGAAAAAATGTATTCAGATTGTTACTAAGTACTGTACTTAAAGCAGAGATTAGAAAAGGGTCTAGATCAGAAATTGCTTTAAACATAGTGGTACCTACCTCTCTCTAGGCATTTTATTGTACATTACTGTCAGGTCTGGTATGCAAGACATCTTCCTAACCAGCCACTGAAGAAAGAAGAAGGAAAAAATAGTGCTGTTCTGTACCATTACTTTGTGCAGCTATCTTATTCCCCGGATAAATACATATGTTTTACGGGACTACTCAAAGAGTAAGAGACTACTTGATGTGAGTAAGGATGGCAGAATCAAGCATTACATGCTTATGCATTTATGCAGAATTTTACATTTTTCATGCTGCACTGAAATATTTATGAAGAAGTTCATGCATGGTGAAGGTTCAGGTCAGTTCTTGTTTTAGTAAAACAAGTTTGCTTGACCCTGATTTTAAACCAAACTTGAGCCAAAGCCAGATACCTTGGTAATATGTATGTGCTGTTAACTGCATCTGGTTTGCACGAGTATGCAACCCATGCGGCATTTCATTTTGCATTCTTCATGCTGCACTTCTCAGTGGTGAACACTGAATTTCACCTTCCACTAGTGCCAAAGTCACTTCCAGTAATTGCTGTGAAATCTAGCTCTTCTTACCCAGCTTCTTTGACTTCTCAACAGTTAAGCCACTAGACAGTGAATGTCTATATCACTGTTTGGAGAGGCATGGGTACCGGTGAAATAGCCTGAAAAATTCCCTTTAAAATACCGGCTGTGTGCACACTGTTGTGCAGAAAGGCCCTCAAGCCAGGAAAATTTATCCATCTATGTAGAGCCTGCTTGCACAAGTGTCACTGGCTTGCTGTAGTACAAGCCTGCTGACATTCTGAGGAATAGGACTGTGGTATCTGTAGTATTTCAGGGACATGTAATACAGAAGTAAAAGCTATATAAAAATGAGAAATACAATTTTGTTAAATATAAGTTATGAATTTACTATATCTTTTTTCCCACTTTTATTTATTTATTTATTTATTTATTTATTTATTTATAATCAAGGAAATGAATTTACACAGGGTAAGTGTAGTTTTTAAATATTTAAAATTTAAATGAAGGAAATCCTCCTGAATGCACCTGTATGTACTAGATATGTCTGAGTCCATTTGGTATGAGAAAGTAGGCTGTGAAATTATGTATTTAAAGAATTTAAACTACTCACTCACATAAAACTAAAGTTTACTAACCTTTACGGTAAATTGTGAACTACCTGTGAAAATCCAAGCAGACAGAACCCAATCCAATAACAATGCATAAAGTTTTTAAATTTCAGAGTCTGGGAAGTTGGGGAAGAGGAATTCCCATTTATGAAAAAGTAAGAATGGAAAAATTTGTATTTTGTATACTAAAATAATGGCTTTTAAAGCATATAAAATCTTTAAAAATAAAGTGAAAACCAGAGCACTGTAGGTTATGCTGCTATGTGGAAGGAAAAAGACACATGGTTAGTTTTGAACCAGCAAGTGTTTCATACTGCAACCAAGGGATGCATTTTGCAGGGGTGAAATTGAGCAAAGGAAAATTTAATCTTATTACCAGGAAAATGTATCTAATAGCGAGATCTATTAGAATTGTGGAATAGTCTCAAGAGAGAAGTGATGGAAGCCCTATAGTTTGAGTCATTGAAAACCAGACTAGGGAAACCACTGGTGGTTTCACTGTTGGGAAATAATCTTGTACTGGATGTAGAATGCGTGGTGTGACCCAATGGAAAATTTCTGCCTCTATCATCTTCTGTATTCTGATTTATTATTATCGCGCTTCTGTAGCTCTTCATAGAAGGCTAAAAAAGAAGACAAAATGTTGATGTCTCGATGTTTTTCATGACACAACAAAAGTAAACAAGTGTTAAAATGCTCCACCATGGCTCAGTATCATTGCTATGTGTTTTTCATGCCCATGGACAATTAATATATTGAGATTACTTTATGTGCTCATTATCTGTAACTATTTTTTGTGTTTTTTTAATTCTTGTTTTTATTTTGTTTTTATGGCTGTTATTTTCAATGTTATGAAGTGGTATACAAATTGAGAGGATTACTTGCATTGCGGGAGGTAGGAAAACTCTATTAGTATTTGTTTGTGCTTTGAAATAACTTTCTTCAGAGAGTAACTTGTGTTTTTGTTCACCTTCTAGAAAAATTTGTGTAATTTAATTGTTCATTTAAAAACAAAATGTAGATGTGTCATTGGATATTAGCAAAAAAACAGTTATGCTTGTAATGGTTCAATATTCACAGTAAACTGACATACATTTCTCCAGTCAAGTCAACAATAAGGGCATATCAGCTTGTTGAATATGACAAACTGATATGTGCAGTTTACTATGAGCCTATAGAACTAAAAAAGTTATGCCATGAATCTGTAGAATTAAAAATGTTTCTGAACAAACCCTGGAAAATTCCAGTGATCTTTCTTTAAGCGAATAAGAGGGAGTGAGGGGTGGGGGTCCATTTATTTTTTAAAATAATAGTAGTGTGTTATTTGCTCAGTTGTACTATTAGTAATATAGTACACTGATGATTAATTTCCAATACTTGAATGAATACGAACAACAGCAGTTAAAAACAAGAGATTTCTGACCTTAAGTTCAAGGCTTGTTGAAACCTACACCTACTGGATAATTAAACAATGGATTGCAACACTTCATAACTACTTACAAACCCTATCTTGCTGAGTGAATATCATCCTGTGTAATTCTGCCATATTTTTAAAGAAAACATAGATTTTTGTCATTATTTTACTGAAAAGCAACTAGGATAAAGAAAGAAGGCCCCAGCTGACTCAGAATTTGTCTTAAACAGAAATATGAGAGAGAGAGAATAATCCCCCCACTATAACTGGATACTTTTCTTTGTTGTTTTTGAGCCTCAATATCAGTAGTGTAGTAAATATGTATTGAGCAGAATAGCTTAAAAAAAAAAAAAAGAGACATTTAGAGTGGCAGAAGATTTTGCAACTCATCAAAGTTTTTGTATTGTTTTTGATCACTGGATTTTTAATAAAAATATTTAGAGGTAGCAGAAAGGGCTATAAACTTGTAGTCCTTCCTAATATTCATTAGTTCTAGTCTCTGTAAATGTAGAGCTGATGTCTTATTACTGTCTTCTTTCTAAATTTCATTTCTATTTTATATATCAGATTGCATTAAACACAAGAATAAAGGAAATACAACAGTGGTCACCAGACTGAAAATAGTGAGTTCGAAACAGGCGGTTACGCTGAACATTTCACGTACTTCATAAGTGGAAGAAACATTTTATATGAGTGGTCAAAACGCAGCTGTCCATGCCTTATCATGTCTTCAATGAGTTTGAAGGAGATGAAACAGAAGCCTCATTGTATGTTGTGATCTCTTTCTGTCCATGTGAATTCGCCTAAAATCAGACAAAAGTTTAAGATGTCTTTGACTTCTAGTCAGGTAAAGTTATAAGATTTGGTTTGCAAAGAAACTTAGGTTCTTTAACTCCAATGTGAGGAGCATCTCTAAGAAAGCCTGCTCAGATGTGATTTCCTGTGTTAAGCAGCTAAGTTTCTGCCTTCGAGCACTGTATAATCACCTACCTCCTGCCTTAGTGCTCTCCAGTTCAACACTGTCATATCCAAGATCCAGGCTTTGAACAGTTCAGAACCCGCTGATTTGGTTAGGACCTGCCATATCAAATGGCAGTGAGTTTTAGCTATTTCCCTTTCTTCCCTTTCTCCCCATGGATACTTGTGTCTTTCCCATTGCTTTCCAGTTGCCAGATGGAATGTGTTGTGGTTTTGTTTGTTTATTTGTTTTCTTTTTCTCACATTTATAGATAAGGTTTACTTTTCTTCTAGGTACTGACTCTCCAGGCTAGCGTTAGTAATTTTGCAAAAATGAACAGTCACTGGGTAAATCAGTACCACTGATGATGGTGCACAGAAGCTCAAAGGATTAGCTAAGTCTACGTGTAGTGAGTTTCCCTGTCAGTATGAAGATAAAGGTGTTTTTCGTGACTAAAATCTGTTCATTTAAAGTGAATCAAAAATTTATCTTTCACTCATAGCCAGTGCACAGCTTTCAACTAGACTTTTGTACAAATAAGTTTGAAAATGTCCATTTAGTGGAAAAGGTAAATTTCAGTAATTTTTATATCTTACTTGCTTTATTATTATTATTATTATTATTATTTTATTCCAGTTTTAAAGCTTAAGGTTTTTCCAAAAAACACTGTCAATAGCTTTGTTCTCAAGCATGTTTGATGATTGCTCCACTGCTGAAATCTCCTCACTTGAAGGTCTTACAAGGACACATACAACTGGAAACATGGCAAGTGGCAGTCATTGGTTGTGTTTCAGTTCATCTTCGGATTTGCTGGGTAACTGTTTGAAGGTCCTCCAGAGGTCTACGCAGTATGAATTCCCTGTTGCCTCGAGAGATTTTAAATCTATATTCTAACAAAATCTGTTGGATTTTTTTTTCTGCATTTTCTTTCTTGTTGTTTTCTCTTTCATTTTCAAAATGAATTGTAGAATGAATGTGAACACAAAGCAGAGTTTAGGAATTTGTTTTAAAGCTATGCAACAACAATTTCTTAATCCTGGTTTGAAGGTGAATCACACAATTACGATACTGTAGAAAATGATCAGTGCATTAAAAACAAAAACAAAACAGAACAAAACAAATCAAAACCACAATTCTGAACAGAATTTACTTCATTTTAAATCTTATTCAGAATTTATTTTTGTGGATAATACCAAATTCAAAATTGTTTTTTTCTCCTATAAGATTTGCTTATTTTATGTGCATAACATTCTTGAGAAATGAATTGATCTTGTTAACCATTGTAATGCAAAGTGTCTGCTGGTTGCTCCTGTTTGTAAATGTTGACTTTCCTGTCAGTGGAATTGGCCTGTCTCTATCCTGTTTAATGGAGAAAGATGGGGAAAGGTCAATCCATGCAGCTTAAAAGGAGGTGAGGAAGAAATGATACATTTCATCTTTGGACCTGGACGTATGCTAATGCTTAATGTGTGATTTGGTATAGACGGATTTTTTTTTTTTTTTTTAATGTTTGCTGTTTGTTTACCTAACAGTACAAACACAATTTCTGAGTACTTATCAAATGACTTAGAGGAGTTACAGAATATGAAGGTGACCAGTCTATTTAAAAACAGTTTGAGAAAATTGCATTGCTGGCAAAAGGCTTTGAGGTCCAGAGGAGGCTGCTCTCTTGAAACTGCTAGAAATTGCACCACTTTTGGGGAAATGAAGTGTAGCTGCACTTAGAGATGTAGGTTGGAACCTCTTGCACAATTTGGAGGAGTGTGGAGCAGTGGCTAGATTTTATCCTGTCTCAGCTATCTAGGCAATGCAAGAAAATTCTGTATGTCAGAAATTTCTATATGCTATCTGATGATAACTTCTGCTGTGCTGAGTCAGAAGACTCTGCTATGCAACATATGTGTTGAATTCTGTCTTCAATCTGTTCACTTTTAGCTCTGGATTACACCATGATAATCCCAAAGCTGTTATACAGTTTATAGCAAAAAAAATCAGTGCCCAATAACACTAATGGGAATGACAAAACTGAGACTGAAGAAGGTGAATATGTGACTCAGGTGCTGAAAGAAAGGGGCTACAAGGAAATTTGATGTTCATGGAGAGCTTCTGGCAAAAGATCTTACAAGATTCTCAGACCCTAGCAAGTGTGAATGATGAAGAGCCTGATTTGGCAATGTGCTTCACATAGTCTGTTCTTCCATAGGCAAGAGCCTCTCTGGCATGGCTGAATTATAATGCTGTTAGACTTGCACATCTTGTGGATATCTGTGCAATGTACCATCACTTTGGTACATCATATTTTGGTACCATCAAATTGTCAGTGTAGCTGCACTGAGGTTATGGTGTAGCATGTATTACTTACTTTCTGTAACAGGAAGAAATTTGTCCACTTGAAATATTTTCAGCAGCTCAGTTTGCTTTGCAGTTCCAAGGACTTCTTGTAGTGTGTGTTTACATTTTAGGCAGTTAGTCTTTCATTCTTTAATTAAGGTCTCATAGGTATTCTGATGAAACATCCAGTGCCATCACTGAAAAGATTCCACTTGGCATCAGGTAGTGTAAATCCGGGCTCAAAAACACTTTAGCTTTATCCTCATATACATCAATGCAAATTAACACCTTTTTAATTATTAGTTCCTGGTCACATTAGGCATATACAGACATATCTTCTTTCACTTTGAAAGGTACTTTCATGTCTCTAAAGCATTAGGAATTAACCTTCATGTAAATAAAGATCATTCTCCAAAATATTGAGTCATTTATCTAACCACTTATACATTCCAGTAAAATGTTCATACTATGTCAGTTTATGAATAATGAGTATTTGTAAATTGCAATCTGGCCTTGATATTTTTTCCCAAAGGATTCCAATAGCTTTATTTTGGCCTTTGTGCATATATTGTCATGGCATGTATATAAATTTATGCATTGTGATGACACACACTGTTAAATGCATTTATGAATATCTTATTGATCATGATCTTAACTTTTCAGACATCAGTCTTGATCTCTATTCAAAGATGCTGTACTATCAGACTCTGAAATCTATGAACTAAATCTTTATTGAAAAGACTGACACTGGCTACTCATTTTTAGAAAACTTAGTCCAACTCAAATATTATGAAGAAAATTGTTAAAGGGTGTTGAGAAGAGCTCTGCTCATAATTATGCTGGGCATATTTTTCTCTTAAATCCCAAATTCTTGAGATTGTGATGTAATATTGCAAATAAGTAATTCATACTATGGAAATTATGAAAAATGTTTACTTCAAATATTCTCAATCTGCTATCAGATTTTTTTTTTTTTACCTCAGTATTTTAGTATCTCATAATTCCAAAATAGAAGAACAAGCCATAACCTGATTGTGTGCCTTATGTTTGAAAACTGAGCTAAGAAAGTCACTTTTTTATTTTGTTGTCTTTAAAATAAAGCTCACATTATCACCTCCAATGCTATATCTTTTATCCACTGCTAAATTTTAAATATCTATATTTAAGATTTGTGTAATAGACAACTGAGAAGTGATAAGGAAATATTAAGAACTTAGCTGTTCATGGCTGTTTTGGGATCGTACTCGATAGGTAACCTTGAAAACCATATTACAAAAGGCAAATATGCTATTGAGTCATGAGTACAATGGGAAATAGCACAAAACTTAGTTAATACATCAGCATGACAGCAAATGGATGTTTCTCTAGCAATTTTATATATTCAGAAAGAACAGGACAGTGAACGTCACTGTGACTGTCAGGACCATGGTGGACCTCCCCACCCAGCACCTGTCCCACCATCCTAAGTGAGGGAGCACATCCATGTTCTTCAGTATCATGATTTCTTTGTATTGCTATTAAGGCTGAAAGAGACTTACAGAAGTATATGACAACTGAGTTTATATTTTAGTTAAGTAATTAAATCACTAACTGGTTTTAGTCCATTTGCTGTTTGCATGAGTATAATAATTGGATCTAGCTGCACATATCTTAGTGGTCCTGCAGTAATCCATGATCTATTACAAGATGCTTTGTGTTAGTGCTGTTTTTATAAAGCTTCTTTTATGGAAACATTTCACTGGATGGAAAAAGACTTTTTAACCATCTTCCTAAAAACACTTAGAAGCATAAGAGGAGTTGGATAAAAGATGGTAGCAATGTTAAGCGATTAAGAGTAGCTTTAGTGAAGCTGAAAATGAATGAGAATGCACTAAAATGTTTATTTATTATGTATTATTTCTATAGACATTGACAGAGAATGATCTACCATTGTACTAGATTCTGTGAGACAATCAAATTCCCTTTCCTAGAGTGTTTAAGATGTCAGGCTGTGTGTATGTAAAACATGCCTTTATTTATTTATCTATTTATTTATTCATTAATCAAATTTGTTTCGTATTTCTCTTTTTAGAAGAGTATTTACATCACTGACTAATCTTCCTCAAGTAAAATGTGTAGGAAAGTGATGTCTGTGTTCTAAACTGACAGGCCTTGTGAATGGAGAGGTGAAGGATTGCAGGTCTTGAGATACTGTGGACATCCATGATATATGTAAGGCACAGTGACCATCCACATTGACCCAGGATTTTTGCTCAGCTGTCATCTGTTCTGACCTTCACCACAGAGAGACAGAGCCGGACAGAGTAATTAATGCAAGCTTGTGTGGACTAGATTTGAATTCAGATGCTTCTATTCCCCGTGGATCATGACATAGATAGCTTCAGTCCTGTTGGTGTTTTACCCTCCCACAAGAACAAGAGGTTTTCATGCAGAGAGATGGATTACAGTGTCTGTGGGGAGTATAACACAAAACCACTCTTTTCCCTCTTGTATGTGTTCACTGATTTTTTCTCACTAGCTTGTTCTTGTTATGCTCTGTTCAAGAACTGTGGTAACAGCAGCACGAACAGCAAAAAAACAAAAACAAAAACAAAAACACAAACACCAGTTTCTTAGTCATTCCTATGTACGACACATTTTCTATTACTTTCTATTAAAGGAGTTAGTAGTCAACTCTTAAACAAAACATCCCCAATACTATTAAATAGATTTAACGGTATTCTTTAATAATAGATGTATCTTAAGTTAACTAAGCAATGTCCTTTTACTCTGGAATCACTCTTTGTTAATTATCCCCTTGACTTCTCTTATTTCTCTTAGCAGTAATTTCTAATTTTACTGTGATCTTTTCTTCACCCATAACCTTTGAACAATATATCCTGAGCATTTTTTTCTTTAGATAATTTCAGCTGATTTCTCTTCAGTGACCTCAAAATGTACAATAAGCTGCAGCCAAAATTTCTTCTCCTCTCATGCTCTTCTCTATTTTAATAAAGCTCCTCCAGTTTATAGGTTGGACTGGATGATCTATAGGTTGGACTGGATCATCTTAGCGGTCTTTTCCAACGTAAGTGATTCTAAGATTCTATGAGTCTTTGAAAATCTCTTTTATGAAATAGAAGTTTGCTATTCACAGCTGGACAAAGTGAGGAGAAAAGAACAGAAAAACAAATTAAAAAAAAAGCTCTAGGAACCACTGTGAGAAAGAGATGGGAATAGATCACATAAATCCTCAAGTCGGAAGACTTCCCCCATTCCGGTAGTGTGGTAGGTCTGGAATATAATCTAAAATATAATATAAATATAAATGGAGAAATATCCATACAGTTTCTCAGAATTAAAAGAATGCTTCATTGCAAAGAAACTAAATAAGCATACACAGGTATGTTAAAAGCCTAAAGTAAAGGCTATAATGACTATAAGAAGTAAGGAGAGCTTCACTGCTGTAGTTATTGCCTGAATTCTGTGAACCTATAGTTTTGTAGTTACACCAGAAGTGGATTAAGTGCTACCTTTTATTATTATTATTATTATTTTATTTTAGTGCCAGCCATTGGTATGATAGAAGTTCTGAGAAATGCGATCCTTAAGTCTGCTGTGTTGAACTCTATTGTCTACAAAAAATGATGCTATCTTTTCTACTAGGTAAAGCCATTTAGAATATCTTTCAGCTGCAACTTACAAAGAAGATAGTGAAATATGTACTAAGGATTTTGCAGTGTTATTATTCTTTTAAAATGTGGTATTTGCCTTTAACAGTTAGTGACCCTAACAAACAACTCTGATTCTCATATCTGACTTTAATACCATTTCATGTGGAGAACTGTGATACTATAACCTAGGAGAGAAAGATGAAAGGACTGTACCATGCAGTAATTTCTGTAGTGAAAGTCTGATTCCAATCCTGAGCTAGCAATACAGAAAAAATAACATAAAAACTTGAATGTGAAGGAGTTAATGTGAGTTGAGGATGACTGGTGAAACTTCTGAGGGGATGTAGATTTATTAGATTTATGTATGTGTATCTGTATGCGTATGGACATGCATGCAAATGATTATTCCACTGTATATGCACCACATGAATGTATGACTTGTGAATATCTGCCTTCAGATAACCTTCTCTAATGTAGTCTACTGTAACTCAAGCAAAGAAATTTACATGAGCAAATTGTGGAAAGCCCATGTAACTCTATGAATAAAGCTGATTAATTATGTTTAAATTTCTATAATCTGTTAAAAGGGTCAGCCCCCAAATTAGAAGAGTTTTCTATATTCCTATTATAAAACATAGACAGTGTCTGAGCTAAATTAAATTTTTAAGCAGCCTCAGGAAAGAAAAAAAAGATTTAAATTGCTGCCACAGGGAAATTTAAACCTGACACATAAAATAGAAAAGTGATCATCAACAGCCTGTGAAACAGAGCTTCTGGTTCTATTTCCAATTTGTCACTTTTTTTTTTCCCCATAATTTTCTTTATTCTTTGTTTTGAACATAAAATTCTACTGAGAATGATAGTACTATTTAGCAAATTCTCCTGTGGTGCAAATGCAGTGGTGTAATCATGGAATTTTTTGGCAATGTTTTAAACTTGTTAATGTATTTTTTACTGTATTGTCCCACTTTTGAGGGGTGTGTGTGATTACCAGTGTGTAATCACATAAAATTAGAATCGCTTTTATTTTTACTTAAAATTGGATATGCAAATATCCATGCCATGTTTTTGGAGATTAAAACATAAAATTTTATTGGTAAAAAAAATATCAGAACAGTAGAAAAATATAGCAATTATAAACCCATATGTCTATGAGCATTATTTCATTAATATCTGATATATCTAACCTGGAGATTATTTCTTGCAATTGATGAAGTCTAACAAAATAAACGCTACATCCATTCAGTAATCTACCTTCATTTTACTCTCAAATATAATCTGTTTTACAATAAGTCTGAGAATTTTGCCACAACCGGTTCTTTGTTCATTGTGTAAAAAGAGCATGTAAGGATAGTTGCAGAAAGTGTAGGACTGCAACAACCACTGTACAGTTTATTTTGAATACCTTTCTTTTTCAGAATACTTAAATTGGAGTCCTATCTCCAATAAGATAAATAGGTAAATTTAGCCTTGTGAAATA
>VXAA01007281.1:0-32482 GCA_013399115.1 Anseranas semipalmata
TTGGGATATTCTGTGATTCTCTGTGTTGCTTACTAAATTTGATGACAAAGTTTTCTATGGCTTCCTCAAATCCAAAATATTATTCAAAAAATATGCTTTATTTCAGTGTTTTGCCTGTAGCAGAAATATATAGTATTCCCCTGGCCACGGCAATTGTCAGAAATCCATTTTCTTAGCCTGTGTAGCTGTAGTTTTATTTCCCCTAAATACATGTATACAGAAATTTTATCTGGAATAATATATGTAATCATTTTAGTATGCTGTTAGGATACCCTACTAATATCATTCATAATAGTTGTAAACATTAAGCAAGTTTAATTCTCAAGGTAATCTCCAATGTTGTGGGATTTACATGAGACACTAAATAACTTCTGTATAGTTATTTATATATTTTTAAGTGTATGTGTTTATATTTTTTTAGAAATTTTATATTCAATTTGAATAAATTTGTTCCTGTTCTATACACACTGTCCTAAACATTAAAATATAACTAAATCAATGTAAATTTTTTGAGTTGTAGGCACAAATCTTCAATGGTCTGAAAAAAATGTATATTTTTGTACAACATTTAACATTAAAAATTTTGTATAACTTTTAACATAAAAATGTAAATTATTTTTCTTTTCAATTTAAGGAACAATAATCTTGAACTAGGAATACTTGAATTGCTTAGTTCACTGGATATTCAACTGTCCAATTTAAAACATCATTTTGATTTCCACTTATCAGCGAGTAAGATGGAAAGGACTCTGTGCAAGAGAATAGTTAAATAACAGTACACTGCTGAAAGTAAAATATAGAGACAAAAAAAAATTGTGACAATATATTTTTGGTGCATAGCTTTTTTCTTAGTGTTAAGGGCTTGAATGGCATAATGGATCTTTAATCCTTAAAGTTGACAAATTCCCAAGCTTCAAAAGAGCAGACGAATGCTTCTGGCTCTCTTCTGTAATAAACTAGTCTTCTCCACTGAAGAAGTACTTCACAACACGACTGAAAATTCTTGGTCTAAATATGTTGTGTTGAACATCAGATGCTTCCTCCTCAAAATTTCATATGCTTTCTTTAGCTGATTATTTTTATTTAACCATGGTTAATTACAAGTATAAAATATGATCCTGCATATATATAATAATAGTATATGATTAATATAATTATATATCGATATATATTATATAATAATATATTATAATTATATAGTAATATATTATTGTATAATAATATATTATAATTATATAGTGATATATATTATATATATATAATATATATAATAATAATATGTACAATCTATAAATACATGTGTATGCATATCATAACATAAACAATACTGGGGTCTAAATGCCTACTCTTCCCCCATCTGTATGCCTAACCATTGGGCTATAAATTTAAAACCCCATTAACTGGAAGAACCTTACTAAATAATTTTCATATATAACATATTATTGTTTTCTGACGTGGGTTGCTTTCATATTGGAATATATTTGCTTTGTCATTATAATTACCTAATCCATATACTCATCTTTGTTTACAAAAACAATGCAAATCTTTCTGTTTTTCCAATTACTTTTTTTCTGCTGTATAGAGGAACTGTCTTGTATAATTTCTATTAGCAGTTGTTTTGAATTACCACAGATAGGTGATATCTTCCACTGAATTCTAGTGGAAACTGTAGATGTGCAATTTCAGTTACTACATGTGTATTTGTAATGATAAAGAATGTGAAGTTGGAGAGATCAAAAGATCGTGCAAGACTTGATTAATGAAAAACTATACCAACATTTACATGTTGTGTTACAGTGTACGTGATATCAAACAACTCCAAGATACAACCCCCTCTCTAGCTACTGAATATTCTGATTTTTTTTATAAACTCATAGACATGTCCCTAATGACACAGTCCGTATATATAAGCCACATTTTGTAAGAGTCTTTTCATTTCCACCTATTCTTTCTCAAGTGGCCTGTAGCCAGTTTGAACATATTTATAAAATCACCATAACTCAGCCCATCACTGTTTTGTCTGTTGTACTTCCTTTATTTCATCCCTATTTTTTTTCCCTCACTTTCTCCCTCACTTCTGTTTCCTGACTTTTTAAACAACTCATAAATCTATATTTGTGCAATTGAATGGAAAGATTGGTGGTCCACTGACTGGTGATGGAGGATAGTATTGATGAGGACCTAGGTATGGGTGTCTGTAATTCTTAAGGTTTCCCAAGATGTGTTGGAAATACAGGTCCTGGAATTATTCCATTCAAGACAACAATTTCTGCAATGTAAACTCATCTTCCTTACTTTTTCATACTACAGATGAGGACCAAAAAATCTGTAAGAAGGCACAGTCCAACAATTCTCTTCGGTCTTGCTTATTTGGTCTTGATATTTCCCCCTCTCTTCCAGTTAGGCTTTTGCAGAAAGAAAGAAAAAATGTATATTAAAAAACAAGCTGTAGTGGAAATAAAGCAAATTCTATGAATGAACAAAAATGAATGCAACAAGAGCTTTCAATAACGGACAAAAATACCAGATGGAGAAAACAAGCTCTGTTGAAAGCATAGCTACAAATAAAGTGTATTGAACAGTTGAAAATTATGTGGTTCTAGGGATTAAATACAGACACAGGAAAGAAATAAAACAAGGATGAAATTTTAAGTTGGAATTTAAAAAATATTATAGAGGCACAGACTTTCAGTGTTCCATTTTAAATTACTTTCATTACATATATTTCTTCTTATCAAAAGTCTGACACCAAGAATTTTTTATGGTATTAATTTGGCTTTTAAAGCCACATCACCTCTGTCTCAAACATACAGATCGTTTATATTCTGTCTAATCTGATATGTTAATGTCTCACAAAGCTCTGTAATATTTTTTACTCAGTCATTCAGCTACTTGTGTTTTAAGGACCTTTTCTCTTACACAGAGTTACAAACATCGAACAAAAGAAGTGTTAAATAAGTTTTCACAGTCATGTAACACTTTAAAACACAACTAGAAGAAGAAGAAGGAATAAAAATAATCCCTGCTTTTTCCTTGAGAAAAGTCACTGGAAAGTAGAGATGGCATTTGAGCACTGATACCTTTCAATCTACCCCCATATCAGCATCTGTCAGCACTGCCAAACGGGCACATGGACTGAATCCTCAAATGCAGCTTTAACTGCATTGCAGATGTCACTTTCTTATACATTGGGACCCGTCTATCATCATCACAACAGTCTAAGAAAACTAAACTGGACTGAGCACAGTCTTACCACCTTGCTAGTCATCATTGCTCTTCAACTTTGAACATTTGATGAAGATATAGGCACAACAAGTGTGTTAGGCTAATAGGAGTGTCCTTAGATCTCCTAACAGATGCAATGAAATATTTAGTTTCCACCTGGACAGTCTCAGACAAAATGAAAGGAAGCTGGGAAAGTGCTTTTCCAAAACATAAACTCCAGTGAGTTTTTGGCCTACAGTGAATCTCACCATCTGGCCCATATGAACACTCATCTGCACATACCCCCTCTCTTTCAGTCCCAGTTTTATATCATATTCTTATTCAGTTTTATTATATCAAATCTGTAGAAAAATTTCATAGAAAAAAAAGCCCTTTCTCATGTATTGTTCTTACAGACATCTTAATGTCTGGCAGGCTGGCATTTTTTTAATTGGTTTTGAAACATAGTCAATGAAGGCCAATATATTTTGATGTTACAAGGTGTAATATTTTATACTGCACCTCTTGTGTTTAATGATTGCATGTGCTAAGATTGAAAAGTACTTTGTCATAATTAGCAGCTAGTATCTCTGCCAGAATTGGGAAGTCCATGCACCAGGAAAATAGAGAGATTAATGAGAAAAAAATATATATAAATAAAATGAGTGCCAGGAAAATATCTCTTAGGAAAAAAGAATGACTTGGAGACTTCAGAAAAATACATAGCTCATCATTGTTCTGCAACTGGACTGAATTAATTCTCTAATTAGAAGTTAGAAAAGACTATGCTTGAAACAAATAGTTTTGAAAGTGCCATTGTATAACTATGATTAGATTCTTAGAAGAACTTAAGTTGAATTTCATGATGCTTGATGACCAACACTTTTGCAAAAATCAGTTCATCACTCATCACCAATGAGATGGAAAAGAAAACTGCTGAGACCACAAGACATTGTTGAGTGTCTAGATACCTTCAAACCATGCAAGACAATATTTCCTTTATCTGCACAAGATGTTGGGTGGAATCTGTAGGAAAGCAAGGTGTTTATCTGTGAAGAAACATCATTTTAAAGTTCTCTGGAAATATACACATATGAAGTAAAGTTAAACTTTCATGTCTGAAACCAGAATGGTTTCTTTAAGGGCAGATTGCGCCTGACAAATCTGGTGGCTTTCTACAATGGGGTTACAGCATTGGTCGATAAGGGAAGAGCAACTGACATCATCTACCTGGAGTAGTGCAAAGTATTTGACACTGTCCCGCACAATATCCTTGCCTCTAAATTGGAGAGACATTGACTTGATGGATGGACCACTCAGTGGGTAAGGAATTGGCTAGATGGTCGCACTCAAAGAGTTGTGGTCAACGGTTCAGCGTCCAAGTGGAGATCTGTGACGAGTGGTGTTCCTCAAGGCTGGTATTGGGACCATCGCTGTTTAACATCTTTGTCAGCAACATGGACGGCAGGATTGAGTGCTCCTTCAGCAAGTTTGTTGATGACACCAAGTTGTGCAGTGTGGTAGACATGCTGAAGGGAAGGGATGCCATCCAGAGCGACATTGACAGGCTTGAGAGGTAGGCCTGTGCAAACCTCATGAAGTTCAACAAGGCCAAGTGCAATGCTGTGCACCTGGGTTGGGGCAATTGCAAGCACAAATACAGGCTGTGTGAATGGATTGAAAGCAGCCCTGAGGACAAGGACTTGGGGGTGCTGTTTGACGAGAAGCTCAATGTGAGCTGTGCAGTTAAAGCCCAGAAAGCCAACCATATCATTCGCTGCATCAAAAGAAGCATGACCAGCAGGTCAAGGGAGGTGATTCTCTGTCTCTACTCTGCTCTCATGAGACCCCACCTAGAATACTGATTTCAGCTTTTGGGCCCCCAATCTACGAAGGACATGGACCTATTAGAGCAAGTCCAGAGGAGGGCCACGAGAATGATCAGAGGGCTGGAGAACCTCTCCTATGAAGAGAGGCTGAGAGCTGGAGTTTTTCAGCCTGGAGAAGAGAAGGCTCCAAGGAGACCTTATAGCAGCCTTCCAATACATAAAGGGTGCCTACAGGAAAGCTGGAGAGGAACTCTTTATCAGGTATTGTTGTGATAGGACAAGGAGTAATGGCTTTGAACTAAAAGAGGGTAGATTTAGATTAGATATTTGGAAGAAATTATTTCTTTGAGGGTGGTAAGACACTGGAACAGGTTGCCCAGAGAAGTTGTGAATGCCCCATACTTGGAAGTGTTTAAGGCTAGGTTGGATGGGGCTTTGAGCAACCTGGTCTGGTGGAAGGTGTCCCTGCCCTTGGCAGATAAGTTGGAACTAGGTTATCTTTAAGGTTCTTTCCAACCCAAACCATTCTATGATTCTACAAACAATAGTTTGGTTTATTTGTGTCAGGGCTGGAAGTACTTCGGGATAAAATCACAAATACAATGGCAAGAACTCCCTTTTTGTACACTTTGACCTCTTCATGCCACAGTGACACTAGCATAGTGGTTTCTGACCTTTTGGATATATCCCTTAGTCTTTAATAATCACTATTTGCTATCTCTAATATTTACAGAAAAAAAAAATGTATATAACAGATTTTCTTATTTTACATTAATTTAAACATTTTTTTCCAAGATCACCCTCGTTTAGCACTGTAAACTATAGATAAATTTCAACCACAACAGCATTTAATCAAATTACTAAACATAATAAAAGTACTAATAGTCATTAATAAATTACACATTCATTTACATCAACTACTTCACTTAAGTGTCTTAAATATGCTGGATTTTTTAACCATAATTAAACATGAATGGAATTTATGACAAGGCTACACCAAGTTAAAAAGTTGTAGTTCCAACTAGGGGTATGCTCTTGTATCCTAAATCCAAAATGTCACTGTAGATTAGTTACTGTTGCAACATAAAGTAGAACATTCTAGCTTCAGGTGAACCATTAAATATGCACCTTCCAACTTTAAAAAAGACATTTCAAAATGAAAAATTTTATGCTCCAACTTTTCAATTTCTATGTTGTATTAGGTGCTAGAAATGACTTTGAAAATGATAGCCTCTGGGTAAAGCAGAGTGTATACAAACTGCTTCATTTTACATCTCAATAGTCTAAGCCAACTGCATTAATCAAGTGGAGGTAGTCATCATGTAGCCAAATAGACACATTCTAGTTGACCTTGCAGATTTTCATTAATAATGGACTTCAGGTTTCCTGAAATGATATTAATCCTCATTAAGAATGATGCAGGTCACACTGTACAGCATTGCAAGTCTGCATCTCAGATCGCAAAGTTAGGGGAAAAAGGAAAACAGCATTTCAAATTAAACACCTCTAGGATTTACTAGAGGCAGAAGACTTTCCATTGGCTTTTTTTTGTCTCATCATTCCTAGAACAAGCACACATTTCTAGTTTATTCCTACTGCATCTCAGAAATAAACACCTATAGCAAAGTAAGAAATACACACTGATATTCCACCTGTCAGAATAAATGAATGGCATAAAATTAATATTTGAAGAGGCATTCAGTGGTTTACGTGTGTATATTTCTATGCTGTTTCCCATTATTGATGAGATGAATAAACAATGCCCCACCTCTGCCCCTTCTTGTTTTCATGCTAAGTATCTGATTTAAATAACTGAGCTCCCTACATGCTTTAAATTTCTTTTTTTCCAGGCTTTCTATTATGCATCCATCCATCTCCCATAATCTGCCATCCACCAAACACTTTATTTTGATGGTTTCCTTTTTATTTTTTTCCCTATATTTCTTGCCGTTTACATTGTCTCCTTACATTTTATCCCTTCTGTGTTATATTTCTGTTTCTATTCTGATTTCATTTGACTTTGCAATTCTCTTTCTATACATTCATTACTATTGTCTATCTTTCCTCTTCCTTATATTTCTCTCTGTTCAGAGAGGACCCTCTGCATGTATGGCTCCTTCAGGACACACTATAATTTTCTCTATTAGCTATGAATTCAGTGAATTCCAGTATGTGTTTGAGCTCTGAAGTCTTACATTTCTGCCTCCAAACTTACAGCATTTTGAACTCTATGAACAGAAACTCACTTCATATGACCAATTGAAATACAACAAGTAAGCAAAGAATAGTATTGCTATCCATTTGAAATATGGAGACAGCAGATTATGTCAGTATGAAATACAGGATAACTTTGTAGAAACAGGAGTCTGAATCTAATATATCTGCTTACATATAAAGAAACAAGATCCCTATGTTTTCCGTGGGGTGGAATATTTCATTTCTTTTTCACCCAGCCAGTTTCACCACTACAGCTCATGGTTGCCTTTTCCCAATATATACACTCTGGTTTGTGGGTCCCTCCATTCTACAGGCTTTGGTTCTCTTCCATCATAGCTACACCATCTGAGATTGATCTGTGACAGATTTAATCTGAAATTTAGGAAAATGTCTTATATTCTTGAAGTTCGCCCGTGTTACTGAGATATCTTTTATTCTACCACACTCTAACAAATTTTACCCATCAAGAAGGAGTCCAGCTTTCCCTTTTGTATTTCCTTCCCTTTCTCCTGGGTCTTCTATTATTTCCCCCAAATTTTCTAACTTTCAATCTGTCTGCTTTCAGTGGTTTTATTAGCAAAAGTTTATTTTTAATTTGATTAACTTGATTGACGTGGCATCTTACATTTTCATTTAAATGTTCATTTGCTGGATTGATTCATAGAGATGTTTTTGTGATTAAAGAGTAACATAGTTCTGAGCTATACTAATACCTCATGAGAATCCAACACATTGGCAAACATACAGCAATAGCAACTGTCTGATTTCGTCTTATCTAGAGGAACAGTCAGTGGCTGAAGCAAGTTTAGGGACCTGACACATCCTTAGTAAGGGAAGTGGTAAAGAGAAGGGATTTTTAAGTAGTACAGGTAATGGAGATCAAGGTGTTAATTTTGGTCTTTGGACCTGCAAAATGTTTTGAAATCTGAGCTCAGTAAGAATCTAAAGCCCCTGTAGGAGGACTTAGAGGTAACAGGAAACTCCTTATTTAAAAGGTAAATAGCTCATTCCCCATTTCTGCTGCTGACTAAATTTACTGAGCATCTTGTTACATTTACAGCTTGATACATGTTCAGACAGGGATCCCAGATTTTTGACTAAGTAATCCCAGGTAAATATGAAAGCACTGTCTGCTGCAGGTGCATGTGCAGTGAGTTTGACAGCACTGGACTGGATAGACTCAGTGTTGATACTTTGTATCCCAGAAGTTGTACACCCTATAGTGTACTTTGCCACCCATTGCAAAATCTGGTAAACTCATAATTGAGTTGGAGTTACTGATCTAACTTGACTGCCAAATATATAGAATACTCATCAAATGGTCTAAAGTACCCTTTTTTCCTCTCAGGAAATTTCCAGGAATAAATGATGGCTTTTCAATGGAGAATGTGAACAGTTGATAGCTTTATCGTCATTCAGATCCCTCAGTCAGCATAATCAAAGCCTATGTGGGTATAAATCCATCTCCCTCCTAAACACTAATGACTCAGAAAGGTGACCATCTCAGAAAACACTTAAAACAAGACCAAAGTTCAGTGCCTTCCTCAGTCTAAGGAGCCTCGAACTCATGACTCCCATTGTCTGAGAAATTTTCTCAACTGTGAAGCTATGAGCTGTCATCAGGCCTGGAGAAGGGATGGAAAGAGAGAAAAAAAAAAAAAAAAGAGTGCTCTTTATCTATCTTAGTTCTGTTCAGCAAGAGATTCAAAATTCATGGTTCTACTGAGTGCCAGGTTTTGTAAAATGGTGAGTCAAAATTCATCTGGAAAGGAGGGCTAAGAAAAGCATTTTCTTTCTACATGTTTTCTACTTTGTTTCCAGTGTCCATTTAGAATAAAATTCCCAAAGAGTTTCAGGAGTAGAGACCAAGACCTGCCTGACCAATGCTGTCTGCTAGAGTATGTTCTCCTTTCCCTAATACTAAGACCATCAGTTCTTTTTGCTCAGCCACACAACAAGAGATTCCAGCCAGACTGAAGCTTTTTGAGCAGAAGAAAAGAAAGTTAATTATCTAGCACTTTAATTAATTTACTTAAAAATTTAATCTGAAGTACAGAAACTATGGACAATAGTTATATTAGCAAAACCTCTAGTGGAGACACAACTTGTATCATTTCTTTTATCCCTTGATCACTTAATCTTGCCAGACAGCATCAGAAAGATTCACCAGTTTTAATTGTAATAGCGTGAGTAGAATTTTTTTTTTCCATATTTATAACTGTCCATCTGTAACAGCAAATTTTGATGGTGAACATTTCTTTAATAAAAAACATACTTGTTATGCAGAAATTTTGATCTTTCAGATCATACACAAGTGGAATAGGGATGAAAAAATGAGAAGCTGGGTGAAGAGAGTTGTTTCCCTCAAATAAGCAGAATGACTTATATTATTATTCTATTGCACAGTGACCTACGGAGAAATATATATATGTATATATATTTCCACTATCGTAGTTGTCAATTATACACATTAAATATAAAAGACTGTCTAAGCCTGAAGCAGTTACTTTCTACACAGTTCCTAAAGACGTCAGCTGCTTTTATATCTTTGCCCAGTTTATCCACTTGTGATCCCAGAGCCTAAATACTATTTTTCATTCTTGCAACTGCTGCCTCTAGGAAGGTTTCTGTAACTTACAAATAACCTCTGTATAATGAGTTACTAAACATATGTACTGCTTCCCTGAATTGCAATACAATATATTCATTTAAGAACAAATGTTCCAAATGCTAATGCTTTAATACTTTTAGTAGATAAACAGCACTTTTGGATCTGATGGTTTTGTGTTTGATGCTAGCTGTTTTCATTTGAAACCTTATTAGGGCACTGTGGGAATACAACAAGGCACTCCTCTACGTATTTACCAACACCAGTCCCTTAAGGCACAAATGTTTGCAGTTGTCAGGTGTCAGAAGATGTTTTTCTGCATCATCTCACATAGTTACTTTCTGGCTTCAGGTCTAGCAGCGTTTCACATTAACATCTACAATTTGTCATTTCTATTATTGTTTAGGTTTTCCCTCCCCTCCCCCCACAAGTTCAGTGTGCAGCTGACTGAGTAAACATCTAGCTGGGAAAGGAGAAAAGATTAACTGTCCAAAACTATACTGAAAAAATATGGACATATTTTTCTCCAGAGAAAACTAGAGAGAAATAACAAAAGTGACTTCTATTAAAAGAGTACCACAGTATGCATCCATGCAGTTTACTTAAGGACTAGGCTGGTACCATGAATTTCCTTTAATAAAGCTTAATCCTTATCTACAACCACCCTGCACATTTCAGAAATAGTGACTGACTGTAAATAGGTACATTTTAGAGTATTATGTATAGAGTATTACTTAACCATTGCATTTCATAATGTGGTTTCACAGGGCATATTATATCAGGGAGCAGCAAAGATAGGCTTTCCCACTGCAGGGGAGCAAGGAATGACTGCACCAACTTTGTCTTGTCCCAGAGTACCCATACAAGAAGAGAAGAGGATCGGTGTATATGACCAGGAGCAGCCAACAGCCCTGTGATTGCCATGACCATAGTGACAAAGAAGGTCTGAGATGGCCAGGAAGCCGATTCAGTGAGGCCAGGTCAGGACAGCAAATGCAGTGTCAGGGAGAGGAATATCTGCAAGAAAACTCATGCAAGCAGCTAGGGCAAGGACCTGAGCTTAAACACAGATGCCAAGCAAAAGGGACAAAAATCCCAGATAACAGTCCCCACAGCTCTTTCTCATAACTTACCTGTTTTCACAGCATTCTGATCCCAGGTTACACAGCCGAGCAAAATCAGAGCTGTCTTTGAAGATAGGCAGCCAAGCACCCAGGGAGAGGAAGAATATGTTACAAAGCCTATTGGTCCACTCACAGACATGCTGTGACCCCCTGATTGCATAATCTGTTTATTGCTGTAGATTATTGTTGTTTTGGGAGAATATGTAGGTAGATGGTATCAGAAAGAATGTCAACAGAGAAAGCTTACTGGAGCACAAATTAAAAAAAAAATGTGTTGAAAGTTTGTGAGACAACAAAAAAGAACATCGGAAGTGGTAGCTGATTAACTGCAAAGAGAAAAGAAAGGGAAATTACAGTTATTATAATTATAAAATTATAAAGGAAATTATTTAAGTTCCGAATTTGGGGAAAATTATAAATTATAAAGGAAATATTTTAAGTTCTGAATTTTGGGAAAATTATAAATTAGAAAGAAAAGAACAAATATATTTTGGAGAATCAGATGCTCAAAATAGTTTTTGTGTGTGTGTGTTATTCTTTCTAAGAGAGGTGATTTCTAAAAAGTCTGGTTGCCAAAAGCAACGAAAATATCTCTTTGTGCTGATTTGTCTCCATTTCTGTCATAACTGAGTCTCTCAGAAGACTAGCATGTTCCTTCTCACAGCATCCCAGTGAAAAAAAATATTTTTCTATAAATTATAAACAAAACAAGAACAACAACAAAAAACAGAAGCACAGGAAAACTTATTTGTGCAGTGATGGAAAAGAAGTTAGTGGCAGAGGCAGACACAGTCTAGTTCCCCAAGTCTCAGCACTGTGAGTACTGCAGTACTCCCAGGAGTCAGCAGCACTGTCAATTTCCACACCAAATTTTTGTCGGAAAATAACACCTATTATTATAAGAGTATCACAAATAAAACAGTGCATGGAAATAAATATTTTCTTGATTTTTTTTTTTTTTTCCACCAGGTTACTCTTTTTCTTGAATTCCTACATTCCCAATGCAGGGACAATTAGTCAGGCAAGGATCCATCTGATCAGACATATAGAGCTGCAGTTAAGTTAGTCACCTAGATGCCTAGACAAAAACAGGCTTTCCTCACCACTATTTGCTGGAAGATATTGTAGATGTCCAAAACAGGTGATGTCTGACCTGTCTATTGAAAATGCCTGTTCCTTTCTACTCAGTATAAAAAGAGTCTAGATTTGAAAAATTAGCAGGTAAATATCATGGTGAGTACCTCCATTTATTTTGGTTCCTCTCTGAAATACAGGGCAGAAAACTTGTCTGTACAACCATAAAAAGCTGTGATTCATTTTAACAGAGCTGTACTTTAAAGACAATATACATATATATAGGTGTTTTATATATATAAATATAAATATATAATAATAATAATAATAATAATAATAAAACTAAAAATAGTAAACAGATTGTGTGAACTACTTGGCAGGCTGAGCACTCAAGTTTTATGAAAACTGAGATTCTTTTTAATTGTTGAAGCAAAAGATAATTTCTTTTGAAAATGTGGTCTGTAGTCTATGTGCATGTTGAGTCATTTTAACCTTGATGTGCAAACTTAATCCAATGATTGGATGAAATTCTTTATGTTCTTACTATTTTCATAGACTTTAGGGCCAAGAGAGACAATTTATGACCTACTAATTCTTTCCTCAGGCATAATGCTAAGAAATTCATCCAATAGATTTTGTATTGATCCCATAACTTCTACTTGAGCTACAGCATGTATTTTAGTTATGCTTTACAATGCTGTGTCAGTACCAGTGATTCCAATAAAAACAGGGCAGATAATGCTAGAACATGAATCACAGTGACTTAGGAGCCTGAGATACTGGGACAGAACAGACAGAATTCAAAAAACTGTTTTATGTCAAAGGAAGAAGACCCAAACAATTTAAAGGAATCTGCAACAATGTATTAGCTGAATACAAAAAGGGAAGAATTGTTCAGTGTTTGTGTGGAGGTCATTAACGTTATGATGAGAAAGAAGACATTTCTTTCACAGGACTGTTACATTTGTGAACAGAATTTGACTGCTGTGCAAACGAAAAAGGAATGTAGTTTTTCCTCTCTTTTTATGCTATAGGGGCCCAATTCTCACCCATAATGTTAATGGCATTTTGCTACTGTGTTCTGGGACACCTAGGGTAAATCTTAATCAAAAATCCATATAAGCTCATATTATACTCTTGGAAAAGTATAGTCATTCATCTGAAAATGTTAAAACTTGCTCAGTGCTCCAGGTTGGAGGAGCTGTCAGAGGGTTACAAAGATTATTATAACACAAAGGCCACCTTCTGTAAAATTTTTCAAATGAAACTGTTACTTAAATCAGCTGCAAAAGCAAAGTGGAGACCCATAAATGTGTACAGGGGTCATGCTACCATCCTGCAGGGGCACAGCAATGGTGTAATAATTACAGCAGGAACAATAGTTCAGACTAGGTGGATAATTTCTGTATTAGAGAAACTAGTGGAGTAAGGCACAGATGAATTTTGGGTCTGGGAAATCTCAAAATTCTTGTAAAAAGAAATGATCCTGAAATTTTTACACAGAACTTTAATGTGAGATACTACCACTCACAACTTGTGAAGAATTTTTGCTAAGTGGTACAATGCAAGGCTGTGATATTTAGATGACACCAAAATAGTTCAACAGGCAACAGTAGGAACTTTTTTTTATTTTTCCAAATTAAACCAGCAAGTTTTAAATTAAATGTTGCATACTTTCACTACATTCTACTTTTACTGTCATGGTCTGTGTGGATAACGCTTATGATAATTTCATAAAACATAATTTAAGAATATGCAAAAGTTTGGGGGCATAATCACATTTTTTAAAGTTAGTCCTTCAAATGGTCAGTATCATTAAATTCCATTGTACAGGAAGGATTCTTTGACAACTGACCATTATGTCCCACTCCACCACAAATTTCACTTCCAAAGTTGCTGTTCACATTGGTTCATTTTCAATAATGCAAATCTGTGATTTTTTTTCTCTGTCACAAAATAATCAGAGTTGTGTACTTTGTATACATTTTTGAAACTTTGATTACCTTAACCTCTCTCACTTCACCTTATGCTTACAGTTGAAGGTCTAAAAGCCTTGCATAAGCTAGCTTTGAACTACCGTTCTAATCTTATTGTTCTATATAAAGGTTTAAAAAACAAAATTAACCTAACTTCTATTTTTTTACTTACACTCAACTCTTGAGTCTACAGACCTTTTTCCTACATTATATACAAACACCAAAACATCTTTTTAAGCTAATCCTTAAGTAGAAAGATACAAAAAAAATCTTGCAGTGAAATTAAATTTGGGTGGAAATAATCGGTGATAACAGGGATATTGTAATTAACACTCAATTAAAAGAACTCTGGAAGTCTGGAATTCAGATGGGCAGGCATAAGAGAAGCCTGAAAATTTTAAGAGAGAGAAATCTTCCGTTAGAGAGGCCAAAATCATCCCAGTTTCTCATTGCAGTCTCACTCCACAATAGCCATGAATAATATGGCAATATAATATTAATGAATAATAATGTTAATGTCAGACTTTACCCTCTCTTTAAACACACATGTTAAAAACTAAATCAAATACTTTTCCAATGGTTGTGTTCCCTATTCATCTACAGAAGTAGGCTTTCTCAGGCAATGAATCATTGTTTGCCTCAAGTGACAAAGATCCAAGTAAAGATCCACTCTGCTTGAGTCACTGTGCATAGCTAATACAAATCTCTTTCTGGCCAGCTTACATTCAGAAAAAGACTAAATATTAAAACAAATCTCTATGCTTGATACTGATCTTAGATCTACCTTCTCAAAAGGCTGGCCTGGTAACATGTTCATGTATAAAGTGCTTGTCAGCTGTGCCAGTGCTTTATCACCAAGACAGAGCCATAGTTCAAAGCTTCCTGCTTTCCAAGAGAAACAGAAATCAAAGGTAGCAGAGTCAAATCCAAGGATATTAAAATAATACATATTTAGAGTAGTTTCTAAAAAATATAGTACCGCTTGTAGCTGAGAGAAAAGTAAATAAGTGTATCCATGCATGGGCTAAGAGAACAGCTGCTATTACCAGCAAATTAAGATGTTAAAACCCCAAACAAAGCAAACATTGGCTTAAAATAAGACTAAAGCAGTGGAATGTGACTCCCAAAGCAGGTTTATGTTCATTAGGGATTCACCTTGGTTTACTTTTCTACTATTAGGGAAATGATGTATCAGGTATAAGAACATGGATTATATGCCAGCTAGATATGAAAAGAGTAAGGGGACATTTACCACAAAACAGTAAATGAAGCTGAGTGTTGTTGAACTGCAGAGATGATAAGAACAAGTGTTGTTTATTGGTTTATTTATCTGATTATAGCCAGCAAGGGAGAAATCAATATAGTTAGTCAGGGATAAATTGCACGCTTGTTACTTAGTATAACTTGAGCAGCTTGTGCCAAGATAATTAGCACAACCTGTCTTAACTAAATTAGTGTTTAAAAGTGCAAGGATATAGAACCAATTTTCTCAACAATTATTTTATATCATGGTAGCACATTAAGAGAAACTTTACTAACTTGAATAGATGTTGCAGTCCTTTCTTATTTATTTAAAGAAAATATGTGCACTTTAGACGCATGTATTTTTGTGTATATATAAACAAACATTGGAATGAATGCAGTTGAGAGGACTATGTCTGCAGTACAGACCAGAACTATGTTAATTTGAGAATGTTATTTAAACATTTGTTTCCTGCTAGACAGAAATTGAAATTGCATGATACACAAGAAAAAAAGGACTTCATTTCATCCACAGACACCAAGAACCACAAATAGAGCCTTGGACTAATAGCTTACAAGAGGAGAGAGCCTGTTACTGTGAAGGAGATCAGGGTCAAAGCAGACATTTCACGCACATTTTCATGGGGCAAAATGATCCTTCATGATCCAGAGAATTGTAGCCTTACTAGAAAAAGCTCAAAGTGGAATATAATTCACACAGGGTCTCATGCACAGGAGAAAAGGAGATTTCCTTCATCTTAGCAAACCCCTACAGTTGAAATGTCATTTTAGATCTCTTCTAATTAAATATTTGCTGGCCCTAGAAGAATTACCAGAAGAATTGTAATATAAATATAGAGCAATGTAATACAAACAAAAAACAAACAAACAAACAAACAAAAACACAAAAAATCCAAAATCTTTAACTTTTCACTGGGATGATGGAGTTTTAGTTTTTTGTTGCCTTTTCAGAAAGGTATGTCCAAAAGGACAGAAGAATTTCCTTTTCATCTACACATGCTCAGAATCTAATATTGTGAAAGAATCAAGCGAAGAATCTTGAAAATAAACCCACAGAGGTATGGAAGATGGATACAGCAATGAGAAAAAGCTGTCCAATGGAAAAATAAAGGAAAAGTTTTCACCAGGAAACAATGGTTCAATGTATAACAAAAGAAATAAGATCTGTTATTTTGTTTTATTTCATGCTTCAGTAATTACAACTAGCCTGTCACTGTCTTTTTGAACCAAATAACTTTAACCTAAATTTATTCAACTGTAATTTACTTTAGTTCATTGCTTAACAGCATTTTGTCTGAGAAACCGTCTCCAAAAAGTGATTCATTCCACTTCTCCAAAGGCACTTAAAGATATCATCTACCTGAAAATATTACAGCTGGTTAGAAAACAAAATTTCCTAAGGGAAAAGCCTCCTATGAAACAGGAAAGTTCTTTCAAGTGACACTACAAATATTTCTCACATCACATTTGGAAGGATTGTGAATTATATGGAAGAACTTGACCTTAAGATCTCTTAATAGATAGGTTATTCCAAATATTCCAAGAACCGAAATTAAGAAAGTCTATGTCTATGATACAAAATACTTTATGAATTAATTCTATTAAAATGTCATTATCTGTGAGCTTGGTGCAGTTTTATTCATGAACACTGAAAATTTTCAAAAACTATTTATTTTTGAAATAGAACAGTAATTGGGAGGAGTTAATAAACTAAAAATTATATTAGCAATGATTTATGTGCAAAAATAATTTTGGCATAATCAAAGGGGAAAAAACATTGTGCTCCATATCATTTTTTTTTTTTTTGAAGGATACACTGCTGTATTTGAATTCATTGAATTCATATGAAGTCATTGAAAGAACTTAATTCAGTCACATTTCAGCATTGCTGGAAAATCTCATCATATTACACATTCTTGAAAAAATGAAGAGGCGATGCAGAAAATACTCAGTTTGTAAAGAAAATGAAAATATCTTAAGAACATTATTTTGGTAAACTGATCTGCTCCATGTGAAAGATTACTCTCAAATTCATGAAGAATTCTAACAACTTTTAGTGATGAACAGTTCATAAAGATGTTATTAAAGATTTTTAAATCCAAGGAAAGAAAAACTATTAAAAAAAAAAATAGAATGTGCTTTATAACATTACATTTTGTTAACAGTCAAACAACATTTAGTATATATTGCTATGTAAAAGCTTTACTATAAATTCTTCAGACTTAAGAGATTTCATGAATTAATATATTTTGGGAAATAAAATAAAGATAACACTTTGTAAATATTACTGAAATAAATCTGTCTTTATAAATGTCTTTATATTTTTTTTTCATTAAAATGAATGATTTTATCTTGCTAGGAATTTTCTCATGTCCTCATTGTTTTATCAGGTTTATCATTTCTAAACATTTTAGGCACAAAAATCTGTAATGAAAATTTCAATACCTTTATTACATCTTGAGATGACTATATGAGAGCCATCAGTACCATAGCTGTACTTCAAATAATGGAATTAGACTGCCGTCTTTGTTCTCAGCTCTTATATTGTACATGTCTAATAGAATAAATTCTCTTTTGTAGGCTCAGTTATTTTTGATCCCCCCCACAAAAAAAAAAAAGCACAAACAAACAAACAAACAAACAAAACCAGGTAGAGTTCTTCCTTTAAGCATGGCACTTTGTGTCAGAAACACAAAATGATCCCAGTCAGTCACTCAGCTGTCTTATTTTGCACTGATGAATTAGGAATGTGATGTACGTTCATAATATCTAGGTTAACATCTTCAGCCTTCTGTTTTATCTGACTAAGAATAACAGAAATGAAATAATTTTATGGAATTTGTACATTGAGGTCACTTTTAAAATGACCTATTAATTTAAAGATTATAATCTTCACATAATCACACTATAAACTGTGGTACTGTGTTATGATTTCTATTTAAAGTGAAACATAGAGGCTGACCTGTGGCAACATAAGACTTGAACGCCATGTATAAAAGCATAAGTGTATTCTAGTTTCTGACTTTGAAATTTTATTGTGATTACTATTGATGTCCTGTTACAGAATCTATGAAGAAAGAAGTTAAGGAAAAAAAAATCAACATGAGCAGAAGCATCAGGTTTTTGTCCAATGCGAAGTTCTTTTTCTAGTCAAAGGAAGAGCACTAGAATATGTTTTCCTAGTTAAAATAAGTTAATAAATAAGGATTTGATGCATAAAGATTTCCCTTCTCTCTGGCTGCAATCTCAGCAGGAAGAAAAACGCAACAACAAAAGTCAGTCTGATCAACAAATGCAGCACCATCTTAAATGTCAATGGTAGGAAACACTCCCTCTTAAATGGATGAGCAAATAGATTAGAATGGCTGCTACTATTCAGCCATTCAGTGTCTTTTGCAGGGATGGTTATATTTTTTCACCTCACTGTTTGTAGAATTCCTTTCTTATTTTAAAATGACTTTTTTGAAAGTTCCAGAAACTTCAGAAGTCTGTCCACCTTAATAAAATTAATTTTTATAGTCTGAAATGCTATAAAGTAATGACTTGGAGGTATCCCTAAGTGAAAAAATATTTCCCATACTATTATCCATGTTACTAACTTCAGAATGTGAAATAGAATGAATATCAGAGGTTTTTAAAAATATTTTGTATTTTTTGTCCTTAGGGCTGATATTTATGTTGGAAACATATGAAAAACTATGAAACAGTATGTTTCCTGCATATAGTATTTAGAGTGAAATTAATGGCCCTTTAAGGAATCAGCTACAGGCTGCTGGCAGCAAGCGGGAATTATCACAGTATAGGACTTTTGTTCAGTGTGAAGGTATAGAAAAAAAAGTAAAAGCTTGAAAGGTAAGGATTACCTCCTTCCCTCTCAAAATACTAGGTGTATCAAAAGTGTCAAGTAGCAACATCTACCAACTTAAAGTGGAGGAAATGTTATGTACTCACCTGCTCAAGATTCAAAGATGGGAAAAGCAATTGGGTTCTCAGAAATGGGATGCTGGGATAGATGATAATATCAGCACCTGAAATATTTGCAAATAATAAAATTACATACTGATACGCTGAACTCTTACTACAGTGGAAAAAAGATTAAGTCTAAAATTTATCAACTTTGGCTAACGATCACAGGATAGCTTCAGCTGAAGTACTCTCCTTTTCAATAATCTACTTCTGCATGTCACATTAGCATATAAGAATGAAAGAAACTTCCTGCAGAAATGAGTTTGTTCAGTTGCTTTTTACCCTTGCAGCTATTGCAATATGTTTATCAGGGGAGAAGTCATTAATTTATTTATTTTTTTTCATAATTTTCTAGTAAATACTATCCTGTGGGTTCTACAATATAAGCTGAAAAAGACATCACCCTTTAGAAGCTTACAGGCTAAATGAACAAAAAGCAAGGAATCAATAAGAAATCCAGAACACGGCACTAATTGATGGACTGTTTTTTAATGGGATTGTGACAACTTTCCTTAGAATAATTTAGCGGGGGGGTGAACCAGATGACTTCCAGAAGTCCCTCCCAACTTCAACCATTCATTCATTCTGTGTATTGGGCATGGTGTGTCAGACTGTCAAGTTATCTGTATTACTTTCAGCAGTACACTTTACAATAGATTTTTAGAGAAATCTTGTTTTGAGATAAAATAGCTGAGCCAAAATGACCTTTTGTTTCCACCACCTACAAATTAAAGCAGTTAACCCCACCAGTGCACTAGCTTGCCAAAGTAATATATATATAGTTAAAGAGCAATTACTGGTCCAAAGGACACTATATTAAACATCACCAAAATATTGTTATAATAGACTCTTATATCCCTTTTCCCTGAATGACTTTTTCTAGAAATTACAAAATGAATCTTTATAGTTTTTGGTCTTCTACTAGCTAACATGTTTTCAGTAAGGTTTGTTCCTGAACCCAAGAGTCTTATTCCCTGCCTCGGCTCACCTTAATACCAGCATTGAAGGAAAGTGATTGATGTAAAGAAACATATATATATATTTGCTTTATTTTGTTTTGTTCTGTTTTTGAAAACTATATAAGACCTAGCTTTTTGCCTTTTTGCTTGTGCAAGTTTTGGGGTTATACTGATGATGCTGGACTCAAACATTTGGAATGCATCATGTTACAGATAATTTTATTCTTATGGGGCAAAGTTTACTTTGTTTCCTCTTGATAGCCTGGCTTTCTTTGGTGCAGATTGATTATTTTTTTAAGTTTCTGAAAAATATCTGATTATCTTACAATTGTAAAACCTCTGTTGATCTACATCAATCTTTCAGGTTTTACAACAGTGGTTCAATGAAATATTTGGTTTATCTCTGCAATTTTCTGATGATATTGTTCATGTTTTATTCTCTCTCCACTTAAGGTCTAGAAGAAAATATTGTTAATATTTAATGTACAATACTACACAGATGGAAAAAAGCACACACACACACCAGAAGAAAAACAAACAACAAAGAAACAAAAAACAAACAAACAACAACAACAACAACAAAAATAACACATCTATTTGAAAATAATATTAGTACTTGGAAGCTGCTTTTCTAGTCACTGAATAACTCCAATATACTTAATATTTAGAAATCTGCACATGCTCAAAAACAAGTTTTAATGTTTAAATTTAGGCAATGGTTGATTTTTGTTGTTGGCAGTGTTTTTTTGTTTGTTTGTTTGTTTGTTTTTGTATGAATCCATTATATGAAAGCTGCCTAAACATAAATATTTCAGGAAAGGAATCGCTGGGGTAACACAGAACTTTTGGGGATTAAGGATTTATTTGATCCACTAATACCTAGCAAATAAATGGCCTTCCAAGTTTTGAAAGTATTTTCAATTGCTTAAAAGTGTTTTTTTTTGTTGTTGTTGTTTTGTTTTGCGATGTTTAAACTTGAAAAGGCTGAATATATATATATATATTAGAATATATATACATTTATTTTATTAATACTAAAAATTTTTGTTATAGACTGAAAAAGTTCAATCTAACAAATGAGAACTCTTCAGTGCAAATGCCCAGATTGCCTAGGTATTTGCTGTTGTTGTTATTATTTTTGCCCAATAACATCTTCATTATCTTCAAATAAATTTGAGAAGGCACTAAGATTATCCATTTAAGCCATCTGGGTATTAGTTTCCAGGATCTGTACATCTTTAGGGGTCTTAAGTAGTAAATATTTATTGTTTGTACAAATTTTAGTGGAACAAATTCTGATTCAGGAGAAATAAAGTTAGCATATTCTGAATATTAACAGTACACAATAAGTGATTACCAATACATTTTTTCATTAATTTAAACAATGTTAGACCTACTGTATTTTTCAACATTTAATGTGATAATTAATAAAACAGTAGAATACTGATAGTTCCATGGGAATTCTTATATTTTGATTTCCCATATAAAATACTTGTTATTATTTAACTGAATCTAGTAAAACAACATGTTCTTATTTAAATGATTTGGACTTTTAAGTTTATTTTTAATTTAAGAAGAAATTATTATGCAAAAAACACTCAGCAGCTACTCCCACTGGACAAATTACTTTTATGATTTCAGCTGGTAAAATAATTGTTATAATTGTAACATCTTTGATCTCTGATCTCTGGCCTCTGATAGTTGTGTGCAAAAGCCACTCTAAAAGAAAGATAAATATTGCACAGAAAATAACTTAAGAAGTTAAGATGTCTATCCAATTAAAGAAATATTTAATGTTAATAAAAATCCCTACTTCCTAAAAAATATGAATTTAGAATTTAGTATTAAGTTAAAAGAAATGGAATACATTATGAAATGCATTTACAAATGAAATACATTAAGAGGTGGAAATGCAGAGGTAAGCCTCCACGTGACCTTAATGCACTGTCCTTCATCACTCATTCAGACTTCAGGCAAAAAGTTCTACACAATTCTGTTATCATTGGGAATGTTTCCTTTCCTCAGACAACTTGCATTTCTGACACTCTCTTCAATCATTGTCCTTATCAAGTGGGAGTATTGTGTATGACAGATGCCTTCATGCTCTCCCTCACATCAAGAATGTTGCAGCACATAGCAAATGTTTGACATGTCTATCTAAAATTATTTAGATAGGGAAAAACTGCTCAGTTTAAGTGGTTTAAATCAAAACAGGACTGAAGCAGTGTATTGATTTACTAACAACGTGTGATTAACCGGCACCAGTGAACTATACATTCAGAAACAATATTGCTAATACTAACCCACAACACTAGACACTGAGGAAAAGTTAATAAGCACCTGCAAATTCCTGAAATCTTCTAATACAAAAATGTTTCATCCTCCCCCCCTTCTCCACCTCTTCCTCACTCTCCCCAGCCCCTCTGGGGATGTGTGGGTGCCCCTTGCACCCCTCCTGCGGGCAGTGCGGGTGCTCTGGCCCCACCACACACGTGCCCAGGGCCCCATGTTGAGAAAGCCCTGGCAGTGCTGGTGCACCATGCTGTGGGACCCTGGTGCTGTGACCATCACCACCGGCGCTGTTTGCTCCCTGAGGTCTCTCCCCTCTTACAAGTCTTCATGTTCCTCCTATATCACTTTTCAGGCTGACTCCTCCTTTGTTTCAAACTCTCTTGCTAATCCCTTGGCAACTGCTTCATCCACTTTCCTCTTTAGCATTATCAGTTTATTATCAGATGTGCATATGCCATCTCAGATATTTGGAGTGCTCTATTCACACACACTCTTTGACTCACAAGCCAGTGTTGTCAGCTGGTGTTATCCGAGTCATTTTGCCAAGGCATGTGGACATCCACGCAGGTAGGATACCAACAAATACTCCTATTTCTGAATGACTGTTCATTCAGACTGTTCATTCAGTCACAAAAATAGCTGGGAACAAAGCCCGCAGAACATTCTGGTAGTTACTTTGCGTCTTTCATAATGTTCACTGCTTCTTCTATAAATTCTTCTCTTATTGAATATTTGCTTTTTTGACTACCCTCTTTTAAGATGTTTTCCTAGCAAAGTAAATTCATAGGTAGAAAATAAGGATTTTCTGTCTCATGAAATAACCACTTTGCTAAGCAGAAGTTCTAATCCAATTTAAATTTGCCTTTGTTCTTTTTTTTTTTTTTTTGCTTGATATCAACAGTGTTCATGTATCCTCAAAACACCTTTTCCTTTTTGCTTCAGATTTCTTATCACATCAGCCTAAACTCAAACTCACCATCTGATGTTGGAATAAGATTTAGTTTGTGCTACTCTTTTTTTAATCTGGGACATAAGACCTCAAGAAGTGGCAATATAGTCAATTAATCCATCAGGATTTCATCATCATGTGGGAATATGAATTTATTTGGTACCTCCTTTTAGTCTGAAAGTTCCTTGGGCATTATAAGATAGAAGAGAACACATAAATTTATTCTGCAGTGGATGCTGTGAAGAGATGAGATGGTTAGAGATGAGATGGATAGAGATGAGATGGATATAAATACAGTTTCTCTATATTTTCATGAGAGTGAATTATTTAACTTAATCAGTGTGTTTACCTTCTGAAGGTTGCTAAGGTCCTTCCATAGAAAGATCTTTTTATTCAGCCAAAGCTGTTATCTAATTTCAGGATATATTTCAACAAAGATCAGTGAATGTAAGATTTATTTTTTATTTGTTGAATTGAAGACACATTCTATACTGAATGTTCTTGTCTTATGTAACTCCATCTCAGCTCCTGTTGACTTCAGTGGGAACTGTGAACAATCAGCCTCTTGTTAAGTTTGAGCTTCCATTAAAATTATAACCAAAGTTATTTGAATGGGGCTTTGAGAAACCTGATCTATTGGAAGGTGCCCCTGCCCATGGCAGGGGGGTTGGAAGTAGATGATCTTTAAGGTCCCTTCCAACCCAAACCATTCTGTGATTCTATGATTCTATGATTCTATGATTTCTGTTTCAAGAAGAGCAACATGGTACACATAAACTGTTGTCAGTCCCCACAGTGAAAACTGATGCTAACAGCCAATGTTTTGTGTATTTTCTTTCACTTTCAACACGTTCAAGACTCAGGACATATGGCAATTTGATATAGTTAAAACATTGTACGGTTATGGAATGCCAGGTGTTTCACTTTTTTTTTTTTTTTAATGTTTCTTTTCTCCCAGCATAAGAGTATCCTTGATTCCACACTGAATGGCACCAAAGGTTTTATCAGTGATGACTTTAGGCTATGTAGTATATAATTACTTAAATGTTTGTGTAGGAAGAGGTGTGTGTTGCATCTCATGTAATGTTTCTGAGTGGCAAAGTACAGAATAATCACAGGGTCTGTTTTAGTATAAGTCAGAGCATGTGGGTAAACCTCCTTCATATACTTTTTAACTTAATATTACAAATGGTGGGATGCTGTATCAGTCAGGTATTCTTTTATTTCTGCTATGGGGAGTAAGCTGATGCTATATTTACAGAAAAAAAATCAATTTCTTTTAAATTTTTATCTACCTTTGTAGAGCAGCATCACCTTCTCTCAGTGCTTACTTTATCATGGTATTTGTCGCACTGTGCAGCTAATAGCAATCTGATGGTCCACTTGTATTCCTCCTTTAGCCTTGGAGTAACTCTGATTGTCATTCGGGGCAGAGGTGATACTCATGTCATTTTACAAGGATATGTCTCTCCAATCCATCATATTTTCTGGATACATTTGTGGAGCTCTGTTTTGTGTCTTCTCTGCTCTTGGTCTGTTCCCCTCTTTTACATTACATTATAGAGTTACTTTGTACTCTTCTGCTCTACTTCTCTTTTTGTTGACTGAATGATGATATGGATATTCATTTAGTATTGAATGAATAAAAGGTATGTCTAGTGTACTGTATGATGTGTCAATGTTAGCATCAAATAGATTAATCTCCAGAACCGCATGGAAGTTATTTTCGTTTGCAAGTGAGAACTAAGTAAGAACAAAAGACAGAGAACATAGAACTGCAAAAGTGAGCCTCTAACACGTTGAATGATGTCCAGTTAAAATCAAATAAACTCTCATGTACAGTACATAACTAAAGATAAAAAGAGTCAGCTAAAATATGAAAAGTAGTCTTTATGATGATTATTGCTGTGACTTACACAACAAATGAGCCAGATTGGGAAGACAAATGTTCAGAAGGGTTAAATCTGTTGAGCCAGCTGTTTTGCTAAATTATCCTCTTCCCCATCTTAATAGTGTACTGTGAAACCATGTTTCTTTTCCAGACCTCAGTCCCGCTGGTTAAATGAGTTGCACAGTATTTGATTACAGAGTATAATCAATGTGTTGCAAAACTGAGTGAAAAATTCATAATGTGTCATTTATCTGACAAATTTTGCCTCTGTTTCTGTTTGCCAGTTGTCAGTGAGCAGATTATGATGTTCTCAAATGCATCCTTTATTTGAATTTATTTGCTGAATAATTTCTGCAAATGATTCTTATTCTGTACCTCATCTGCAGGCAGTTTGTTATGAGTGTTCAACACTGTAAGATGCAGTTGTTTTTATTTATTGGGCATATGGATCATGTGATATTCCTCTGTTTCCTGAATGGATAATAACTAGTATGAAATGAAGTCTAAAGATCAAAATTCTACATTCATTTTTCTACCAATATATACCTATAATTCCTGGGTTAAAGCCAGCATGCCTTATTAGTCTACAAACTCCAGGCACAATCTAGGAACTGGAGACTAATCCATTATTTCTCAAATAACCCAAAGTCACATAGATAATGCCAAGATATTCAAGTTCACTCTTGTTTTTCATCTACTCTTCTCTCACTAACATATGAAGACATAGACAGATTTTAGTTCATCTAAGCCAGGTGTCTGCTTATCTGCACTAAGTTTATGAGCTACCAACACAGTGTACAAAGAAATTACAGCTATTGGGGATCTCGTCCTCTCAGGTCTTTTCTGAAATTAAGCTGGGTTAAAGTTGCTACTCAGAAAAAAAAAAGAAAAAAAAAGAGAATGATTTCAGTTTCTTTACCTTTTGGAATATAGCTTTATGGATAGATTACTCCTCACTAGGAGGCTGTGTTCAAAGGGGATCTGCTTGGAGAGAGGGATTAATCCATACCCTGTAAGAGAAGCCAAAGCATTGGGTTTTACAGTTAGAGATAATACTGTCTCTCCATCTCCCAATTCTTTTATTTCTGGCTGTGCAAAGGCCCAGCTTCTATAGAATAAGAGCTTCTCGTTCTCCTTGACTTCCTCCCAGAATGCTTTAAGGACTCCACTATACTTTCAGGTTTTCTTTTAGGCTTTACCATATGGATGGCGAAACAGTTTTGAATGGGATAAGGACCTTGTTGTGCCACTGAGTATGCCTGAATAGTTGTAGCTACCCTTCCATGAAGCATCCAGCTCAGCAGGATTGTTCTCCAGTGAAGCTAGCTTTCTACAAAGTTAGGCACTTCTGCAACGCAAGACAGAATGGATCATACTATATAACTTAATTAGACTTCTTTGTTGTCTTAAAGGAAGGTACGCACAGGAAGATGAAGTTAAAAAAGTTTGATAAAAATGCAACTGGACATTTCTGGAAATGTGTATTTTTTATTCATCTATCTTTACAGTTTTGTAAGGACTTTCATATTTGTAGTGGTGTTGTGGTTTAGCCCTGGCAGGCAGCTCAGCACCACACAGCTGCTCACTCACTCTCCCCAGATGGGATGGGAGAGAGAATCAGAAAGGTAGAAGTACAAGAACTCATGGGTTGAGATAAAGACAGTTTACTAAGTAAAGCAAAAGCTGCACACACAAGCAAAGCAAAACAAGGAATTCATTTGCTACTTTCCGCTGGCAGGCAGATGTTCAGCCACTTCCAGGAAAGCAGGGCTCATCATGTGTAATGGTTTCTTGGGAAGACAAATGTCATCACTCCGAATGTCCTCCCTTCCTCCTTCTTTACCCCAACTTTTATTGCTGAGCATGATGCCATGTGGTGTAGAGTATCTACTTAGTCAGCCCAGATCACCTGTCTTAGCTGTGTCCCCTCCCAGCCTCTGGTGCACCCTCAGCCTCCTTGCTGGTAGGGCAGGATGGGAAGCTGAAAAGTCCTTGGTTCTATGCAAATGCTGCTCTGCAACAACTAAAATAATCAGTGTGTTACCACTACTATTTTCAACAAAAACCCCAAACAGAATTGTGTGAGCCTCTACAAAGAATACTAACTCTGTCCCAGCCAAAACCATGACAAGTGGCTTACATGAAATTTTTTGCTTAGGAACAAAATTCACATGCCATGTTTTTAAATTATTTTCAATCTTTGGGTTACACTATGAGCTTTGGTTACCATCTTCATACATCTTCAAAGTCTGGGGTTCTCCATGGTCTGGGATCTGATACTGAAACTTGTGACTACCATCTATGTAATAGGACAAACCCAAGGTCTAATTTTTTTACAGCTCTAAAGAGAAATCATTTACAATTCTGCATGGAACAGTCTCAAGATAGAATGAGATACAGTTCTGTTGTCTCGGACTGATATGCATACTTCACCCTAGTTATCAACAACTTTCTTTTGTAAAAAAAAATGTCATTCTTCAAAGAATCATGACTAGGAGCTATTGTAGAAGTATGCCATTTCTCACAGAGCTTGTGCCCTCTGAATTTTCTGTTACTGTACCTACAGCTCATCCATAACTGTCTGTTCTGTCAGAATCTTAAATCAATCAAATCAATCAGTAAATAAATATACCCCACTTTGTATGAATACATTTAATCTTGTTCTGTGTAACCATTACAATAGGCCAGATTATGCCACTGCTTTTAAAATTAGTTGACTTTTGAGCATGTAATTCTTAGCTGAATTTGATTTTATTTACATTTGTGTATAAAAAGTGATATATTTTACCTGTGATTAAATGAACCTATCAACAGTCTTCAGCTTTATAAGAGGCCTATTTCTGATCACTTGGGATAGTGAGACCATAAACCAAGTTCAAATTGAACTTCCTTTGTATTGGAACATTCTTACTTATATATTTATTGCTTTGCTACCTTGCACTTCAACCAGTTCTCATTGTCTGTCAGATCAGAATTACTGATAGTTGGCATAAGTCCTAGAAGAGCTCTATTGATAGCAGAATAATTCATATACAATAGCATAAATAGGGATTGTTAAGAATTGATTTAAATGACTTTGGAATATCATTCCATTTAAATGTAATTGGAATGACATTCTGCTTTCTGGAAATGCCTCTTCTAAAATTAGTGAAATACTGCAATAGGAGAGTATCTTTGCTTGGGTTTCATCTCAGCTCAATACAAAGAAAAGTTCAGAAAGAGCAAGTCTGAGGTCTTGTGAATTCAGTATTGTTATTAGCAATAGCAACTGTGTGGGGCTACAAGGTTACAGAATGAATACAAGGTGAGGACCACAAGAATTCCTCAAAATTTCCAAAGCATAAAGGTGTATCCCCGTAATATCTATTACCACTGATAGCAACAGGCCATAAGGTTTGTACTGAATTTGCCAGGTCTGAGGCTTGCCAAGCTTGCTCTGTCTGAACTTTTCTTGCCTTGCCTGTAGTTTTGTTTTACATGGTTTAGCTGTGACAGCAATTTCTCTAATTGACCAGATGTCAAAGGCTAATTTCTTTTCTCTGTGTTTATCTTTGTGTGATCTGACCAAAGTTTTACATAGATAGCTGTAAATAACAGTTGTTCTACATAGAATGAGATACAAATCTGAACAATGTGAGGTAGAGGAACACAAGCCCGGTCCAACTTCAGCAGTGTATGGATGGGAGGCACAATGTACAGGGTAGAGTGAGGGAGCTCAGGCATGGGATGATAAGAGATGCACCGCAAGGCTGGTACAGGAGAACCCACAGCTATAAACAACTTAGCAATGATCAATTACAAGAAACGCAGAACTGGAGCAGGGCAAAACTTGTTTTATGGGTAGCAAAGATTACAAAGAAATAGTTTCTGACATATGTAAAAAGCACCATATATAGTAAGTTTGGAGGCTACAAGGAGCTGCAAACCAAAGGAGGAAAAGCAAAGGCTTAAAAGAATGTTAGTAAATGTGTAAATTTACCCAGAGTGGATCTCTGAAGGAGGAAGAAAAAAAAATGACATGAACATTGTATTCGTTTTGGTTAAGGACTCCAGTTGTTGACAACTCACTCCCAGTCCCATCAGCACCACCATCACCACCAGTTTGAAGCCTGGACTTTAGGAAGGGTGAGCATAACACCAGGAAAAGGGGTAGAAACTAAGTGTGTGTGTATAGTAATTTTAACTGAATTGTTTTCCTTTCTTTTTCTAAAATGATTACCTTCGGACTAACAGAAGACAGAGTCTGAAATGGTTAAATCGTGTAACAAAATAAGAACTACTTTATAAGTACCACAAGGTAAAGTTTGACAAACTAAAGCTGAAAGGTTAAAGAGATACTAGTACATTCTTTACAGTAGTTACCTAGAAGCAAATAATCTCTATTAAATTCCAAGGCAGAAAAAAAAGAAAAAGAAAAAGAAATTCTTCTGCCAGAGTGATGGGTGTAAAGATAAAATGTGTCACGATCATTTTAATGGCTTATTTGTGCCTTGCTATGTATACAGATGAAATAAGTGGCTATTTCCAAGACATGTACTCTTCTGAAATTATTTAGAGTACTGAATGGTATCACAGTTTTAGCTTTACATGATCCCCAAAGAAATAAACAATAAAGATTTCTCCAGACACCAGGTAGCTCTCTTTCTAGTTCCAAGATATGGACAATTAAGCACAGGTGTTTTGAAAAGATCTTGCTAGTTGTCCAAGATAGCAGAATTTATGAACAGAATGTTTTTGTCTCCCTAGGAGAATTTCCATCTAAAAAATTCAAAATGCTTTCCAGCTAAATGAGAAATAACAGATATAACAAGAATTGACAGATCACAACTTGCTCTTTCACCCTAATTCAAAGCTGTAGATTTCATAAAGTTTTAAATGTGTTTTAGAAAACTAAAGAAAAATAACAAAGCAAAATATACATTTTGTTAGTAGAAGAAGGAATGCAAGTGAAAAAAAATCTCTGTCAATGCTGCAAAACTAGTACTACAAAAACACACTATATTCTATGAAAAGCTATTTAAGTATTTCAGAATGTTAAATAGGAATGATTTAATACTCTTTTTCATATTTCTATTTCCAACAATTTTAACAACTAAGACTGCAGGAAGGAGTGATTGCTAAACTATCAATTTTTCAGCAATCCTGAAGGCATCCAAAAAATTAATTTTAGTTAATATTCATAAATAGAATACTTAAGTTTTAAACTTTGATTCTCTCTCTCATAATGTTTTTAAGTCTTTTTATTGTACATCAGAATATTAAGGAAATAAAAGATCTCCAGATAATACTTCTTGAGAATATATGCAAACTTATTTTTACACACCTGGTGATATTCACGTTTATACACTGTAAATGGTTTTACTGGAACCAGACACATCATACAAGTTTGTTGAGATGTGGCTAAAATGGAATTAACATAAAATAACTTTGAAAGAATCCAATTTCTTAATCCCAAATTTTATTTTGTTTACAGAACATTGATTTGGTGTTTCATCTAGATAAGGTCAAAAAGTCTCCTCGCACATTCAAAATGTTTCAGAAGAACTTTGAATGATTGGACTTTGAGGGTTTTCAGGCATGAGCCTTATCTTCCAGGAGGGAGAAGTCCTCCTGTCTTCTTGGAGGACCACCAAAAGCTGAAAAAACATTGTGGTCTGGAAGAAAATGCAGACCTGGGAGACTGGGAGAGAAACCTCCTAGTGCTTCCAAACTTGTAGCTTGATATCAGTCTGGGATCCTTCTCACTTCTGAACAGTCTTCAGAAAGGCTTTTGAGAAGTCTTCCAGAATATGTATTTCTCTATTATATTTTCCCACAGGTAATCTGAGTTTAAATGAGTTTGGAATGGTTGCTAACAGGAGATAATACTAAATATCAATCAAGAGTTTGTAATATTCAATAATATACAGTCAGTACTCAATATGAATTAAGAATTAGCTTGTGTGAGTTTTGATTCTCATACAGAAAAACAATGGGCTACAGATTTCTGCTTTCTGAGTATTTTGTTCTCTTATGAATCATTGGGTATTATGAATGTCAACACCTAAACAATGTAAACTGGACAAAGTCCTAACATTGATGTCTGAACTTAGAAATTATTAAGATAATTAATTTATTTTAAAAAAAAAAAAAAAACTATTAGCCTATTCTTCCACTATAGTTAAAATTGGAATGACATTTTCATTTTTTTTATGATATTAGCTTGATCTTTTCCTTACATTCTCTTTAAAATACGGCTGACTAATTAGGGCTATAGAGGTTGCTACATGCAGGATCCTAGTCTATCATTGACTCTATTTATAATGCCAGTAGAGAGCAGTAGGTAGTTAGAATCACAGAATTGTAGAAAAATTGTGTTTGAAGAGACCTTAAAGATCATCTAGTTCCACCTCCACTGCCATGGTCAGGGACACCTTCCACTAGATCATATTGCTCAAAGCCCCATCCAACCTGACCTTGAACACTTCCGGGTTGGGGGGTGGCATCCACTGCTTCATTGCGCAACATGTTCCAGTGCCTCACCACCCTCAGAGTAAAGAATTTCCTGATAACATCTAATCTAAATCTACCCTCTTTTAGTTTAAAACCATTACTTCTTGTCCTATCGCTACACTCCCTGATAAAGAGTCCCTCTCCAGCTTTCTTGTAGGCCCCCATTAGGTACAAGAAGACCGCTATAAGGTGTCCCTGGAGCCTTCTCTTCTCCAGGCTGAACAACCCCAAATCCCTCAGCCTCTCTTCACAGGAGAGGTGCTCCAGCCCTCTGATCATCTTAGTGGCCCTCCTCTGGACCCTCTCTAACAGGTCCATTATATGCTGGGTGCCCCAGAGCTGAATGCAGTATGCCACGAGAGTGGAGAATTATTCTATACTTTATTCTAAAATGGAAAGAAGAAAGTACCAGAGTAGATTCTTTTTGCTTCATACAGCTGTAAACTCGAAGGTAAAGGACTAATTTGGGTTTCATCAGGCTGCCTAAAGCCTCATCCAATTTGTGGTGTTTTAACCTGGCAGGCAGCAAAGCATCACACAGTCATTTGCTCACTCCCCACACAGTGAGGTAGGTGAGAGATTCAAATAAAGGGAAAAGTACAAGAACTCGTGGGTTGAGATAGTTTAATAAGGGGGGG
>VXAA01007281.1:34586-69056 GCA_013399115.1 Anseranas semipalmata
AAAAAATTAAACTGAACATGATAAGGCACATATTCCTTCATGTTTTTTGTTGTTGTTTTTGTTAGTTTTCTCTTATAGTGTTAGAACAGCAACCCTAAAGGTGTTTTAAAGAGGTTTTCAATTTTTATTTTGGAAGCTGTTTTTAATACTTCCTTTAACAGGATCAGTCAGTGCAACATAAAAGTTAAAACTGTTTAATAAAATTTTTATTTTATACTCATTAATGCTACCTTTAAGCTGAATACCCGTACATTACAAAGAAGCTAACAATATTTCTCAATTGAAAAAGACAAGTGATATAAAAAGACCAGTGTGGCTTGCTACAGACAGTTCTTTATGGATCAGTAATTTCTTCATAACCATGGTTCTAATGGGCCATCACAGAGGAATCTGTTTAACTGTATTACAGTCTAATCAGATGTGGCATCTGTCAAACGTGCCTGATTTAGCTCTAACTGCTAGACTACATATCAGAATACAGGTTGACCAGTTAACAACAAAATGAAAACCCAATAGTGTTGTATACAGGCAATAGACCAAAAGACATGGAGAGAATTGCAAAGTCTGAAAACATAGAGATATCTATATAAGTATAAACTTTTTATTATTTTCACAGATAAAGTATCAGGCTACTAGCTTAACTTTTTACTAGCTACTATCGCTAACCTACTATCTGAAGGGAAGTATGTTTCCTCTTGTATGACTTGCTGAGGACATACAAGCAAGACATTGGGAAAGAAATTTGGGAAGCTAAGCTTGGGTGACTGTTTTGTAAGAATTAAACTACCATTGTGAGCCCGTACAAACAAACTTACCATTTTGAATGTCTCTTTCTTTTCCATGGACAGATAGATGGATTCTGCTGAAAAGCTGCTGGTGAGATCTACTTTTCTCAGTACTTTTCTGAGACTCAGCTAGTGTCTCTTTTGTAGAACAGGATTTGTGCTGTTTATGTGAATCTTCCTGCATTTACTAAAGTATTTGCATACATTGCAAATAACTGCTAGAAATAAATAGATATATAGGAATGTAGTGCTGAAAACTTCAATTTTGTGGGTAACTGGGTTGTGATTATAACACATCTCTCAAAAAAAAGCCTTCTCTGATTAGGTTCTGCCAATAGACCTTAACCCTCACTGTGACTAGACACCTCCAGAGCGGAGATGTCTATTTTAAGTCTTCAAGACCATTTAGAAATTGGCATCTCTGGTTGTACTACCACACAAGGCTGCCAATTAATGTCATTTGCAATGTGGATTTTTGTCCATTAGGAATCGGTCTAAACCACCAAATCATTTTACACAGGCCACTGTGTAATAGCTGTCAGAAGGTAACAAATTCTGTCACTACTGATCTGGTATAGATGTGAAGAAGTGACCTAGAGGTGTAATGCTCTATCTCATTACCACTTATATGGGCCATCCATCCTACTTAACTGTAATTATTTACTCTCGTATTACACTTTTTTCTCTTTGTTCAGGAAAAAATGCCCTCAACCTTCAGCAATGCTCAAAAACAATTGAGCTATTTGAAGTATAATATTGGGCCTGTATAGCAGGGGAAAAAAAAAAAAAAAACAAAAAAACTTAAGGATTCTTCTTCCATTTACGAATATAAGGTACACATTTTCTCTTTTATTTTGTGTTTCATTTTGTTACCTCTTCTTTTTCTCATTCTCAAGATAAATCTTCCCAAGTGTCAGAAAAAAATACTATAGCCCCTAAGAGGATGAAACCATTTGACTGGGGCTGTTGGATACAGACTTTATTTGAAGGGGGACTTTGATATCTTGATCTTTTCATTTAATATGCTAGGAAAATAAGAACAACAACAAAAGAAATCAGTAGCGTGTGTGAAAACCTTTGGTATAAGATATCTAATTCTAATCACAGTGTTTTTCTGACATTCAAATAATGAACTCATTCCTCACCTACTGCTATTGTAGCAAGTCATTTCATTGTGTTTCAGCACTTCAGCATCTCAGGACACATCTTGCCAATATTAAATATCTGCAAAACCCCTTTTAGTAGTTAAAACTCTACTGAATACTGATTAAAACTCTAAAAGACAGAGAGATGGGGCAATAGGGAGAGAGATGGAGAGAGGGAGAGGGCGTGAGAGGAGCTGGAGGGAAAGGCAGGGTTGGAGAGAGAAAGGGAGGAGAGATACAGGGTAGGGGGGGAGAGAGTGAGAGAACACATTTGCTTTTAAAAAACATATTTGATATAAAAACAGGATGTTATTTTGCATTAACTACATTAGAATTGGAGTGAGTTCAACTTTATTATGTAAATATTGCAGAAATACTAAACTGAAGGTTGATATCCTGGAGGTCAGCTCAACAAAGACTGATTTTAGGCACAGACTTTAGATAGGGTAGAGAAGATCATTTGGGATTACTCTCCCAGTCACAAATGTCTTCTGTGTACATGTTCCTTTGATTTGGATCAACTGATATCCTCATCTCTCATCTTTCTTATGATCTTCACAGTTGTTCTCAGAAGCCCTAGGGACATACATATGCAATATACTTTCAAACCTTGTGTTAAAAATGGCCAAGAACCTTGGATCATCTCAATTTGCATTTACTACAGGGCCTGGAGGAATATAAGGATCCAAAAAGTCTTTTTGTTTCTCTTCACATAGAATTATGCAATTACCCAGGACCTAAGGAGTCAGGAGCAGAATTTAGATCCAGTATCAGAATGCTGTAGGTTTCTCATGTAAAACACAAGTATTTAAGAGTTTAGGACCACCTTGTTGTTTCTTGTAAAATGCTTTTAATACCAGTTATCAAAGCACATATTCCTTCCATCCTTCTGTCCTTTTGTCTTTCAGTCTTTCCTTGTGATCTGTGTGTGTGTGTGATTCCTATTTTTCTAAAGAGAAAATGAATGGACATGTGACGTGTGGTACTGATGAAACACTAGTTATGTCACTGTAGCCATGAAGCTACATCTACACCAATGAAGAAAAATAGGAGACTATAGCAAAACTACAAACAGACACTTTGAAAGAAAAATCGCAGGATGATATCAGAGACCACAGAGGTATAAAAGTAGATCACAAATGAGTAATTATTGATAAATGCTACTTTGAGAGCTGTGCAGGGTCCATGTTAGGGCATAATTTGAGCATGTTTAGAATTGTGTCACAGACTATTGCAGACGCCTGTGATTGATAGCATAAGTAGAGTAATCTTTAAAATGTCTACAAGGCAGCAAGAAAACAAGCTAAATGCAGAGATGTCTCTTTTCTTTAAAACTAGGTATGCAAAACTGATCAGTCTGATATTCTGTACTGGTACTTAACTATCTCACTGTTATCATGAAATGGAAATGTACCTCTATTTCTTGTATTGTTACAAGTACCTCACCTCTGAAACTCAGTTTTAAGTGACATACAACTCAATCTATGTCATACAACTCAATCTATGTCACATCCTTATGGCACCTTCAACAGCCTTTTCAGTAGAGTAGAGTTCACTAGAAACCAGACAAAATCTGGAGCCTGGTCAAAACTATTACTGTTTCAAACTTTATTTTCCATATCTTGAAAGTACACATTTATTTATCCACATTGCTATGAATATTTATTTAGTTATTATATACATAAATATATTGTGTTTTCTAACAGAGATATAGAACAGGAAAAAAATCAGCATATATATTACTGTCATTTAACAAGTTATTCAACAGTAAGTCATCTGCTCTATGTGCATTTTTCAGACAGTGGAAACAGAAAATAATGTGACTTTTCTTACCAGTAAGCCTATGTTATTTGATATTAAGCTCTGTTTATTAATTTACATGTACTGCACACCAAGAAAGTACAGACAGGTATTACAATGGATAAATGGTGACCTGTTAAGCAATAATAATTTTACAAGTATCTGAGTCTTATTTTATATTTAAATAATATAATTGAGATTTACCATATCAGAAAGAAATGAAGTTGTTACAAGCACAAGCATAAAGAAATTTTGTGTGCTCTTTTACAACACAATTTAGATGGAAACATAGTGTAAATATATCTGTTTTGTTTTTACATAAGATATGTGTGTCAGGATTTTCAGTTGTTTAAGAATCCTACTGAATTTTTTGAGGCACTTGAATGTCAACGTATTTCAATGAACTGAAAAAAACCCTCCTTTGACAAGTCCTCCAAATTTGGCTTTTCTACAATTTGACCATCTGTTTGTGCTGGACCTGGATTCCTGTGATACTGGCAATGGCCAGTATTGTCTCAGGTGGTAAATGGAAGAGAAGAAATGGTGACATATGGTAGTAGGATGTTTAATCCAGCCAAGCAAAAACAAATTGTACTACATAAAAGCAATTACAGTTTATATTTTATGCACTAAACATACAGAATGGTATTTAAGAGATTTTATTGACTTACATTTTTTAAAACTTAGTCAAAATATATTAAATGTCTTTAAGCTGAAAACAGATAAAAATAATTTTGCAACCTGCTTTCTGATTTGGGAGAGTAAAAAAAGCTCCCTGGGTTATCAGTTTATGTCCTGAACTTAGGTCCAATAAAAAGTATAAAATGTTTCACTTGATAGTCTATAGAGGTACCTCAAAAAGGACATTTAGAGCACCTAAATTAATTTACAGATGTCTTAAAATACCCTTTAAATTCCTTTAAAATACCCTTTATAGCATTTAAAGTAGAGAAGTGGAAAATTAATGTTAAATATTCCTATCTTCTCACAAGATTCAGTTGTTTTTAAATACATAGTTTTTGTTTTTAGGAACAGGATATGGAAATAGGCTTTTTAAATAACAGAAGTGGACTGCAGGCATGGTCAAATTACAGAGAAACAGTGTTACTTCCCATGTCCTATAAAACTGTCAAGCTTTGCACAGCAATGCAGATCAAGAACATCTTATGTGGTGGAGTGTTGTGCTTTGTTCTATTCAAGATAAGTGGTCTTTGAATGAAATCTTCCCTCTGATACTCCATCAGTCAAAGTAAACCATACCCAGAGACTGATGTGGTCATTTATTTTTGCAAATTCTACAATCCAAATAATGTGCAGAGAAGTCACCCACCTTGCCAGGAAGAAAAATAAATAAATAAATAATAAAAAAGAGAAAAAGAATTCATGCACAAGGAAAAAAAAATAAAAACAAAAACAAAAGCAAAACACCCCCCAAACCCTGCATTAAAACCACAGAAAAAAAGATCTGTCCAAGGCACAACTCTTTTCTGCAGACAACCTCTGAAAAATGTTAATCTGCTTAAAGTATAAGTGTTGTAACTAACACCTGATTATTGTTTCCTCTTAATATATTTTGTACAGTGTTCCATATTCATGTTTTATGAAGAAATGGTCTTATGGATACATCAGATTCCAATACCTATGACATTTCAAGGGTTGGGCTTAGGGCTCAGGACAATGAAGTGGAATGACATTTAATTACTGATGTGCAGCCATTCAGTTCAGCTAATTATGATCCCTGGAGTTTAGTCATCATATGTAATTAACTTTTACTTTCATAAAAGCTTAATGTGCTGCAAAAGCAGGAATGGCTGTGAATATTACACTTCAGGATTACTGACAGAGTTCAAAATGAATTTTAAAAGACAATTTTTCTCACTAAGTGTTAATATAACCATCTGCTCTTAAACAATGTAAATTTGTTTTAATAGAAGTGCAGATATCTTTATCTGTGATTTTTTGTCTTTTTTTTTTTTTTTTTTTTATTTCGTGATCAGAGTAACCACAGTATAAGCGAGCAGGAGAATAATTCAGCCCTGGACAAACAATCATAGTCTATTCAAATAAAGCTACCAAAAAGACTGATGGTAACATTGAAAGGCCAACAGGGTTTTCTTTTGGTTTGTTTTGTGATTTTCTTTTTAGTTCTTCTTCTTCTTTTTTTTTTTTTTTTTTTTTTTTTTTTTTTTTTTAAATTTTTTTTTTTACCTTTTTTTTTTTTTTTTTTTTTTTTTTTTTTTTTTAAGAATATATTTCTAACCATTGTAGTTACTAAAACTTAATTTGATTTGTATTTCTAGAGAGTCTCGGTAGTATGTTGGGGAATTTTTATTGTACCCCTTGAGACAAATTAAACATACATTTGTGCTTAAATATAAAAATATTTAATGACCAATACATTGGAGAGAGTCCTACCACTATAAGCAGATCTATAAGGAGTCTGCAAAGATGTGACATGAGCCGATTCCTTATACAAATTTACCCCAGAACCAATCACATGAACAGTGGCTTAAGGTACCTTAACCCAGTATTTGGTTCATCTCCCAACACCATTTCTGTTAATCAAAAGTTGTCCCTGAGCAGGATCGTTGCAAGACAGTACTGTAAATATCTTATCAGCAAGAGAATCTGCTCCCTCATGTGGAGTCCTTCTGTCCCTGCCATTCCTCTGTCCAATTAGTTTAACCTGCTCTGCAGTCATGCCTTCTTGCCCCCCATCCCAGATCATAACATACATGCACTGCACAGGTGTATTCAATGTAACCCTCGAGAACCCAAAGCACATATCCATATTCTCTACTTGTAATATATTTGAGGCTTACTGCTGAACAAGAACCTGAATCTGGCAATACCGAGCTCAGGATCAGGCAGGGAAGGCAGCAGGCACTTGGCCCCAAGGCAGGTGATGAAGCCAGCACGGCCCAGCTGCATCCTAGGGGAGCCCAGGCCAGATCTGAGACCCACGTTCTCAGGTCTGTGGCACAGAGACTTTTACAAAAAACGGTAAAATCATTTTTACTGGACTACTACCTAGTAGCTGTATTGCCCCTCTGTGCGAGTGATTGTGGCATGACAGAAAAGACTAGTCTTAACCAAAGAACAAAACCATATAAAGAAGGTAGCAATAAGAACAATACACTTTTATGTACCATTAATGAGCTGTAGAATAGCTTTTACATATGTAACAGAACATGTTAGGCCAAAGGCCAGGAGCAGTTGCCAATGGTAGAACACTGATGGGAATGATCAAAGTTAAAAAAGCTTCTGAAACACTCTGACAGTCTAGCCACAGCAGAGAAAATTAGGATAATTCAAGAAACCGCAAGATAACAGGGTTAGACTAAAGTTAGATCTAGTATGCCTGCAAATATGCTCCTCTCATTACCGCAGCTTTATGTTAGAGATGAACTAAAATTTTATCAATGCTAAACTAAAATTCTGCCTTGAGATACCTTTCCTTTCATACCAGACATTCATTCATGCTGAAATCGCTATTCGTATATGTAATGGAGGAATTTCACTGAAAACTAGGTAAGGTTTCCCATTATGCTGGCTAACTCACAGAATTTTATTTTAAAATTAAGAATTTACACATTTTCCATAATATTTTTTTCTGTTAAGTTGATAATATTATACTGCATACACATACATTTATTTAATAATTTTATATATACATATACATATATAATTTGTGTATACACATATGATTTTATAATATACATTTATTGCATAATTTTGAATTTAGATTTGTAGTTTTTTTGTGTAAATATCTCAATATAATTATTTAAAACTCACTCCTTTAAGGTAATTATGTGTCTTCAGGACAGGTCTTCCAAACTCTTTCCAGCAGGCAGCACATGCCTGGCAGTCAGTTGGCTTGAAGCTTACACCACAAAACTTCAAATTCAAAATTAGGGACACCATTTTAACTTGACTATAACTAAATGTTAAAACAAGATACCAGTATCTTTCACATCTCTATAGCAATTTTCCATGTTTGGATTACTGCAGAGAAGTAGAGTTGTAGCTTATAATATTTCCTCCTTTAAGCAAATTGCATTGATTTACTTATGTTAAGCTGTGGTGGTTTCACACTGATGGGCAGCTAAGCTCCACCATCCTGCTCTCTCACTCCCCCTCCTCGAAAGAACAGAGGGAGAAAACATGATGAAAAAAAGGCTCATGGGTTGAAATAAGTAGAGGGAGATAACGCAGTAACTCACAAGTTACTGACATGGGCGAAACAGACTCAGCATAAGGGAGATTAATGTATTTTATTGCCTACTGATAACAGACTAGAGCAGTGAGAAGTAAAAGCAAACTAAAAACACCTTCCCCCCCATTGTCCCTCTTCCACCTCCTCCCCCCCAGGCGGTGCAGGGGAATGGGGGTTGTGGTCAGTCCATAATGCTTTGTCTCTGCCACTCCTTCATCTTCACTCTCTTCCTTTACTCCACTGTGGGCTCTTCTCCACAGGCTGCAGTTCTGGCCCCAGGTCTTCTCCTGCAGAGACTCTGCATGGGCCACAGCCTCCTTCAGGCCACATCCACCTGCTCCATGTGGGCTCCTCCATGGGCTGCAGCGTGGAGATCTGCTCCATGTGGTACCTGTGGGCTGCAGGGGGACAGCCTGCTCCATCATGGGCCTCTCCATGGGCCGCAGGGGAACTTCTGCTCTGGCACCTGGAGCACCTCCTGCCCTCCTTTTGCACTGACCTTGGTGTCTGCAGGGCTATTTCTCACTCCTCTCTCCCAGCTGCTGTTGCACAGCAGTTTTTTTCCTTTCTTAAATATGCTCTCTCACGGGTGCAACCAGCATAACTCATTTGCTCAGCTTTGGCTAGTGGGGGGTCCCTTTTGGAGCTGGCTGGAACTGGCTGTTATCTAGCATGAGGCAGCTGCTGGACTCTTCTCACAGAAACCACCCCTGCAGCCTGCCTTCTACTGAAACCTTGCTGTGTAATCCTAATACATAAACCCTAAATTGATCAGGTTCAGTACAGCTATAACCTGACAAATATAGCCTTAAGCAAGTAAGTTGTCATCTGAGATCATTTTCACTTCCATCTGGTCAAAGAATCTGTGCACTTATGTCAAACAGACTCAGAATACATTTTGTTTTCCTCATGTGTCATGTTGCTAGACCTCTCCAGAATCAAGTAGTCTGTCAACAACAAACATGCAGTTCAATTGTTGCCAACTTCAAGTACAGACAATTTAAAATGTGGGGTTTAGTGGCTAGGATTCTCTAGCTTCAGGCACAAGTAGATTTAACCAGCACATATTTCGATTAATATTTTCTTTACATTGATTAGGGTACTTTTACTTCATTGGTCCCTGGCAACCAACTGATGAATTTCAAATACAGACAGGATGTAGAGTATAGATGGTATATCTCATATAAAATCAATTGTAATATATCAAACAGTATATATGTTGATACTTGCTTCAGCTCTTTGAAAATGATTTTTCTCATTTGTCTATCTAATTCCAATAATGAAGTTCTTAAATGGAGAAAAGTAATTCAAGGACAGATGTATCTGATCCTCAGAGAAATGGACTGTTAATCTTCACCCTCTGGGGCACGCAGCTCAATGTATCCCTGCTCTTTTATGTTTCTCTGTTCCTTCACAAGTGGTGTGTCCAGCTCACTATTGTATTCATATAATTCTCAGCATTCTACCTTTCAGGATTTACACCTTTCCACCAAATGTATGTGTTTCAGGTAAATTTATCCCAAGTGCATTGATCTTCATTTTCCAAGATGAATGTCGCCATCTTCCTATAAAAATATAAAAGCAGTAAATCAGCTTTCTCCCATTGTATGACATGTGTAACTCCTTCTCATCTTGAATTCTTTATTAAATCACTCATTATTCCAAGATTCTGAATATTAGTTGATTTGAGACAATAGTTCCTTGTGGTCACCAGTGACCAAGATCAAAAAGAACTTCAGAGCCCTGGGTGTGCAAATAAAGGGGACAGGTACCCAGGTGATCTCTGTCTTGCCAGTCAGAGGTAGGGGTGCAAGCAAAAGTCAACACATCATGCAGATCAATACCTACCTTCATGGCTGGAGTCATTTCCAGGGCTTTGGTTTCTATCATCATGGGATGTTCTTTGATGAATACAGCCTACTAGGGACAGATGGGATTCACCTACCTAGATTAGTCAGGAGAATCTTTGCTTGCAAATTGGCTGACTTAGTGAATCATGACTTAAACTAAAAAAGTCGGGAGGTAGTGACCAAAGCTGTGACACTTGCATATTCTTAAGCAACATTGTGGATGAGTGTACCTACCAGAGTAGTGAGGAATATTCCCCAACCCTCTCCAATGGCAAGAACCCTAAGACCAGCCATCCCAAGTGCAGGTATACCAAGGTACATAGTCTGGGCAATAATTGGGAGGAACTGGAGATAGAAAGGAAAGAAGAGGAGGTGGATTTGCACTTTATTTAAAAGAGAAATTTGAATATGTGGAGGTGACCTATAGACACATGAAAGTTCTATCAAATGCCTTTGGATCAAGATTGGAGGGATTTTCCCCAAGAAAGATCTTATATTATGTATCTGTTACCAAACTTCCTAATCAGGATGATGAGAATGATGAAACCTTACTTCAGCTGCTCAAAGAAGTCTCAGGCCACCAGAACCTGGTCCTCATCAGTGACTTCAGTTACCTGGACATTTGTTGGGAAAACAACACAGCAGTGCAGAAGTTGTCCATCATATTCTTGCAATGTATTGTGGACTGCTTCCTGTTACAGATGTTGGATGTGCTGACTAGGAACAGCACATTGCTAGATCTACTGCTCACAAACTGAGGAGACACTTGACAACGTAACTAATAATGGTAGCCTTGGACACAGTGATAATATACCATTGTGGAGTTTGACATCCTGCTGAGCACACTGAAGGACAAAGACCCTGGATTTTAGAAGAACAACTTCAGCGTGCTCAGAGTCTAGCTGTGAGGGATTCCATGGGAAGTATTTATGAAGGGCAAAGGAGCTTGTGAGTACTGGGACTTGTTCAAGAACAACCTCCTGAAAGCACAGGAACATCCCCTACAAAGGGAAGGGAAGAAGGCAAAACCAGAAACCAAAACCACCCTGACTTAACAAGGAACTTCTAGGTATGCTAAAAAAAAAAATAAATAATAATAATAAAAAATAAAAATAAAAAATCATACTGGCTGTGGAAAGACAACCAAATACCTATTGAGGACTACAAGAACCTTGCTAGGGCACGCAGAGATGTAGTCAGGAAGGCTAAGGCTCAGCTAGAACTGAAATTGGCCAAGGATGTCAAGAACAACAAGAAAAGGTTCTTTAGATACATGAGCAGTAAGCAGAAGGACAGGGAAGACATTGGCCCCTTGCTAAACAGGGCACTAGTTAAACAGGGACTAGTTAAAATGCTGACAAGGCAGAAGTTCTCAATACTTTTTTTTTTTTTTGCCTTTGCCTTTACTGGTGTACCTGGACCCCAGATCACAGGATAAAGTCACTACAACGACTCTTGAGTTGACACAGGAGTAGTGGAGGAAGGACAGGTCTGCAGCCTCTTGCAAGTGCTCAACTCACATAAATCTATGGGCCCAAATGGACTCCACCCCACAAGATGTGACTGGACAGGGAGCTAGATAATGTCATCTAGGCACCCTTTTCCACAAAAGGTTTGACCAGATGATCTTCTGAGGTCCCTTCCAACCTGAGCTGTTCTCTGATTCTATGAGAATAATGACTACGGTGATTAAGGAGAGCCTCTGTTTCTCATCTCATTTCAGAACTGAAATAAAACCGAGGCACGCATCTGTATTAAAAGTTTTGAAGTACTCTTGAGACTCATGATTGTGTGGTGGGCTTAATACTATAAGTTTTATGTTAAAAAAATAAATTTCCTTTAGGAACTATTGAATCTTAACACCTATTAATCCCATTCTAAATTGCTATTTTATCTTTTTCTGTTGGGAATATGACATCGTCATTTATGATTATGACCACATCCTTGGGTGACTTAGCCCGGCCAACTTGATGACCTTTAGTGGACCTTAGACATTAAATGTAACTAGCAAATTCTCTAAACATGCTCAGATATTGTTTTCATATAGCAACTGTACAAGCCAGAAAGTATTTCTTTCTACTCTTGTCATCGTCATTCCGTACCCTGTAATTCATATATAGGACAGCATACCAACTAATGCAAGACTTGGTATTGCTTTCTCTTCACATTCTCTAAATAAAATATACTGGCTTGTTTAGTTCCTGCTTTATTCAGTGAATTGTTATCTTATAGGCTTAATAGCTCTCTTACAGCTCTCTTTAGAAATTGAAAATAGAAATACTTCTAGAATTAGCAATGAGAAGTAGTATTTTATTGCTACTGTTATACCAGCCACTGTACTAATAAAACAAACCCTGAACTGCATTTATTTTCTCTGTTGTTCAATGACTAACTGTTAAGGCAGTTCCCATATGATATTTACTGTCCTTGATGGCTTAGACCTCCCATCAATAATATCTGTCCCTTTCTAACTTTTCTGTGAGTGCTACTGATTGCTGTAGTCTTATTTATTATTGTAGTTTAATTTTCTGCATTTTCTCTAATACTTATAAAAAGCCACATTGATTTTAAATCAGGATTACATCTTAGGTGCTTAACAAGACTATGTTTTGAAAGGAGAAAAAGGGTTATTTTGAGTAACTTTTTTAATTTCTACCATTTTAAATGTAAATATCTTATCTGCCTACCTGCTTGGGTCAGAATTGATTGTATTTTATGCTATCAGATAGGCAGTTAGTGGCTTACTATCTTTCTGCACCACATTGCTACTGCTGTGCATTGTTTGTATATGTGCAGTCTTGTCTACAGGTTTTACTTCTGTGTCTCCAGAGGAGTCTGAAGTCTTAAATGACAAAATTTGAGGTCACACTTTATTGAACAAGTTGCCATTAATTACCTCCTGTAGACCACTTACATCAGTCTAATGAGCTAAGTTGTATCCAAAGGTCCCATGTAAATGTGAAGGAGAAAGTTGGAGCTAATTTGTTATCTATCCTAATTAAAAATGATTGTTTTTCCTTACTCTCAAATGAAGTCAATATCTTAATATAAAGATATTCTACTTAAACTAACCACTGGGATAAGCAAGAATAGTTTCTATCAGTTTCCACAATAGCATTTTAAATTAAACTTGATGAAGGAACTGTACAGAGCTCTTTTATCTCACCAAACCTCTTAGGCAGGGAACTGAAGTGTGTTAATGAATACTAACACTAGTACAGAAATGATAGGACTTGAAGAATGATCATATTATACAGACTATATTACACCATACCTAAAATTTTTATTTAGTAACTACAATGTTAAAATGAGGTTAGTCCTGCGCATTCCATAAGCACAACCCTCCCCGTTGACAGAATATTAAAGTGATTATATGGATATTGCTGTATTGGCAATACCATCTGTCCAGTAAGGTGTAAAACCAAATACATAAGAAAATATGATCTCTAGAGGACATTTCAGTGAGAGCAAAATTCTTCATTCTGGTCAAGCTCCAGCCCAGGCAACTATGCTTGAATTGCTTAAACACCCTCTCTAGTTTTAATTATGTATAAAATTGTGCTTCAGGTCCCATCTGTACTGTTGCCATGTGGGGCAAACACACTATTTTACCCAGTAGTAACTGGAAAGATAAAGGGACATACCATACCATAATGTTATATCTTAATTAATGAGTATAAAAATCTTGAATAATTTCATATGATTTAACTGCTTAGAAACACCACATGTTCTTAATAGCTCCAAAGAACATTGACTAAAATCTGTTTCTATGTTGATAATACTTAGTTATTTTTAATCTTTTCCCTCTGATGTGCAAAGATGTTGTTCAGGAGCTGGTCAATATAGTGATAGGACACTGACAATAAATTACCCCTTCAGGTGCAGCCCCCAGAGTTGGACTGGCCCATGCTCCATATAGAAAGCATACAAGAGCAGTCTCAGGTGGAGATCCAGGGCACACAACATCTTGTGCGTTTGAGTACTCAGTTCATGCTAGCACAAATGTAAGCAACCTGCAAGGCCGCTGGAGGTAGGTAGAGCAAATAGTAAATTACTCCTGGGTACCTCAGAGCAGCATGTCTGTTGGTATAATACACATTTCATTCACATTGCAGTTAGATTTTAAAAACCTTTACTTTCAAGCACACATTAAGTGAGACATCAAGTCCTACAATTGGCTATACTCTAACTCTGGCCATGGCAAAATAGATGCTGCCCTATTTATTAGCAAAGAGAAGAGCATATCATCCCATTGCTACATTGTCCCCCAGAGGCCTCATTGCAAAAGCTGGATAAGTGTCTGCTTCGCAAAGTAAAGCTCACTCCCTTCCCAGATTATTTCTAAAATGATAAAAAACTGTGACACTTTGCATCACTGTCCACTACAGGAGTACCAGACACATCTTATTTCTTATTTCACTTTGAAAAACATCTTGAAAAAATAAGCATCATTCTATATCAATTCTTACTAGATTAAAAAGAATATGTGAATATGTGTTTGCCTTAGAAATCATCCAGGTTTTCAACACTCGGTTCATTTGAATTTTTTTATCATTAGCTCAATTATCATTGCCAATAAAAGACAAAAAGCCACAATAGTAATAACAAGAACAAAATTAGAAAAAAATCACCAATATTTGAGGTCTTTTCTCTGGCAAGGTACTTCTAAATAAAATTTCTGGAAGGGAGATGGACTGAGGACCATACTGCAGAGAAAGGAAAAAGAGAACCATTTAATGCTACCTCCTGATATGACCTGGGAAAAAAACGTCCTGTCTGATTCCAACATGGTGACTAGCTTTACCATGAGTAGTTGATAGGGGGATAATTGCATCTCACAGGAATTACAAGAGCACGATGCATAGTATCATGCATGTTGCAAGTGCATATGTCCAGTGCTAGTAAGTAGTGGTTTTGTTTCTTACAGTATACTTGCTGATGGTCTCACTAAGCTATTTAGATGTCCATTTCAGGACTTTCATTGTTTTAAATGTTAGAAAACTTCTAATTTCCAAGCTAAATGTCTTAGTTTTTGACAGATACAAATTTGATGTACCATTGTTAGTCTTCAACTATTTATTTCCCTGTTTGATATCCTTAACTAGCAAAAGTAGGGATATTTAAGTAGTATTTAAGTATTTAACTTTAACTTCTCTCATACTTTGGCTGTGCTAAATAAGTCAAAATTATTCAATACCCCTTATCGTTCTATTAGATCTTTTAATTTCAGCTTAAAACATCCTTTTTAAAATATAGTTTGCACAAAAGCAAAAACAATTATCTTCCTCCACCAAAACCTGCTTGCTTAATTCATCCAAAAATTGTGTTAGTAACTTTTGCAGACATGTTAATGCTTCATCATTATCTTCCAGTTATCCAGCTCATCCAGATCCTTTTCATTCTGTATTATTTTCAACTGCTGACACACCAACTTGGAGCAGAAATTGCAACTTATGGTCCCTCAAAGCTTGATTTTTACTTTGTATGAATCAATTTAACTACATATCTATCACTTTCGTTGGTAAGGTCATCTAATATTTTTTGTAGTGGTACTAATTTCCCAACTTTATTTTGACCAAACTTTTCATGATCACATAAGTCTTTCTTGTCTACAGGCCTTTAACGTACATTTAAGAAGTTAAATCCCAAGAACTATCCTTAAATAACACTATAAAGAAATTAATTAACTTCCTGATAACTTCCTTATTCTCATAGCCATCTCTAGTCTTTCTTTCAGTCAGTCCCTTTTCCAGCTTCAGAACTCTTGCATTAGTTCTCATCATCTTCACCTTCAATAATTGTTTACCACTGGGTATTTTTCCAATGATTTATGTGAATCTAAATTAATGAAATCAGGAGAACCATTCATCAAAGAAAACAGTTCATCAAAATCTCACTACCAATACTCTACTTTTCATGAAATTCTGTTGCAGCTTATTGCATTTTCAGTTTCTCATTTTAAGTGTCTGAATTATCATTTCCTTCAAAAACTGTTCTGATAATACAAATTATTTCAGACTGAATCCAACAGGCCTAGAGTTGTCTAGATCTGTTTTGAAAAATGGTATTTCATACCATTCATATTTTTATGTCCTTAGAAAAATTAAATTTAAATACTATTAACCCTCCTTGCATTATTAGATGTCTGGTTAAGAAATCTACTTCTTATTATGCTTTATAATATCTGTCTTCTACCATTGTTGTTGGCGTTTATTTTTCAAATAATTTAAAGAAAATTAAATCATTCTATAATCATATCATTTCCTATTAGTACATATTTTTTCTCATTATTTTAAACAGATTATTACAAAAAATGTATTAACACAGTAGCCTAATAAAAAATTATTTCTGCCATTATTAACAGAATCCTTTGGACTCTGCCCAGAACTGCAAGCAGAGGTCTCAGGGCTGCCCTGGGCTCCCCTTGGCCACAGCTGGGCTGAGCTGGTTTCAGCACCTGCCTCGGGGCCAGGTGCCTGCTGCCTCCCCTGCCTGAGCTGAGCTCTGCCAGTGCCTCTGTGGGAAGGGTCTGGCAGAGCCAGGGAGTCACTGCCCAGCAAACCAGAGCCCCTGGGGGGCTGAGCCTGGGCGAGGCTGTGGGGCCACGCTCACCCTCAGCTAGGAACAGCCAGGAGGCAGCAGCCAGGGCTGAAGGAACACATTAAAATAAACAAAACCAGACACCCAACAGAGGAAGAAGGGACTCTCATAATGAACATCATACATCTTCCCACAAGGACCTCAGGATGCTGATGACTCATTGTAATTCTTTTTTCCCATTTTTCAAAAGAAAGAGCATGTAAGATCACTAAACATGCCAATAATCTGTTACTTCCTTGACCAGCCTCACCTGGGATCCCCACCCATGTTTGCTTGGCCCATTGCACTGGAAAACCAGGCTCAAACTTGGGCCCAAGATCAAATGTGGGTTCTGGCCCTTGCCTTACCTACATCACAGAATTACTGAGGTTTCCTGGGACCCCAGGAAATCATTTAGTCAAAGCCCTGTTCAGATTAGGGGCAGCTAGAGGAGGTTGTCAAGGGCTGTGTCCATTGGGTCTTGAATGTCTTTAAATATAAAGACTCCACAAACTCTCTGGGCAACCTGTTCCACTTTCATATTTAAAAACAAACAAACAAAACAACAAACAAACAAAACAACAAACAAACAAACAAAGAAACAAAAATCTCTTGTTGAAATAGAATTTCTTGCATTTCAATTTGTGCCCATTGAATCTTGTCCTTTCACTAGATACCACTGAGAAGAGCCTGGCTCCATCTTCTTTACTGTCCCCCATTAGGTATTTATACACATTGATAAATTCCCTCTGAGCCCTATCTTCTCCAGGCTGAACTAAATCTGCCAGCCTATCTTTGTGTGACAGATGCTTCAGTCCCTTAATCATCTCTGTGGGTCTTTGCTGGGCTTATTTGAGTATATCCATATCTCCTTTGTGTGGGGGAATACAGAATAAGACACAGTGCTCCAGATTTGTCTCACCAGTAGTGAATAGAGGGGAAGGATCACCCCCCTTGACCTGCTGTCAATGGTCTACCTAATGCAGCCAAGGAAGTTGTTGACCTCCTCTGTGGAAAGGGCACATTGCTGGCTCATGGTCATCTTGGTGTCCACAAGGACACCTAGGTCTTTTTCTGCAAAGCTGCTTTGCAGCTACTTGGTCTTAGAATGTACAGGTGCAAGGGGTTATTCCTACCCAGGTGCAGGACTTTGCATTTCCCTTTGTTGAACTTCATGAGGTTCATGGCAGCCCACGTTATCCATACGGCGTATCAGCTACTCCTCTCAGTATCTGTTCAAGGTTTCTTCAAAGAGTATGGTAATTGTTCTTCACATCTTCACTTCTTCACTTCTTCACCTGAAAAGAGGTCAGAAAGTAAAAGGTTGTTTCATCAGGAGAGGTTGTTTTAAACATTTCTAATAGCAAACACCTAGAATGGATGTAGGATGCTTCTCATCAGAGGTATTTATAAGAACAAGCATTTGTCAGGAATGTAATAGACACACTGATTGTGACTTGAAGCACAAATGGACTTGAAGACCTGCTAGGCTCATTCCAAAATCTTGAGTTACTCTACTATTCTATAGTACCATTATGTTGGTAGAAATTTCCATCCAAGCTGTACAACTATCTAACTGCAGTACTTCCTGTAGTCAAAACTTCCATCTTATAGCTTTCTATAAGACAAGCTGCTCATAAGATTCGAGGCCATACACTTTTATTAACTGATTTAGTGTTGAGTGGTTTATATTTTTTTAATTGATACATACCCCTCCCCCCAAAAAAGTAAAAAGGATTGCAAAAAGCTTCTAAAAATCAAAAGTTTTGATGAAACAACCCTAGTATTTATGAGGATGAAAAGAAAATACTAAATTAACTTGAATGAAAGTTCCCAAAATCTACAAAGCATTTCCCAAAGCTACAAGTGACTTTATATATATATTTATATATATATGATTTTATATATATATATTTATGCCAGGACAGTCTTGGTAGAATTCCATAGCTAACATCAAATTGAACTGCAGGTTTGGATGTTGTCTTAGAAAGTATGATACTTCTCTGTTGTATATGACTTGTACACAGTTTTAAAGAGTTACTGTGTCAAGAATCACAATAAATTGTAATCAGTTCAAATGTCATTGTGACTTTTGATAGATAAACCCCATGAACTGCCCAGGAGCCTACCAGAGTGTGGTGGATTGTCAGCTAGTCTACTGGAATGTAAACAGACTAATATAATGGGTTGTCATTAGCAGGTACTATTCATGACATCACTAGCCGGCAGGCAGGTTAAAGGGAGAGGGCAGATGGAGTCCATTCTAATCCTGCAAATGCATAAAGACACCTACAACATCAGCATGAAGGTACTTCTTTGAAAGTAAGACTCAGCCACATAAACTCACAGGATAGAGAAATGCCAGATAAATGTTTTAATCAAATAGTAAGACTGTATCTGAAAGTTCTGAATGTTTTGACATTATTCAGATACAATCAGATTTCTAATAATTTCGTATTGTTAATTATCCATGTAACTTACAGAGACCAGAGGCTAGCAATCATATCAAGGTGACTTCCTAACTGTGCTTTGAGTCTCTGTCTACACCAATGGAGTGTATTGACCTGTGGTCGTGGCTTAGACATAGGTAGAGAGCTACATATAGAAGATTTAATCCTGTGCTGAGCCCCACCTCTAAGCTTTAATTAATTTTAATGTAGGTAAGTAGACATGTACTGAGAATCACTACCTATCACAGAAGAGGAAAATATTCGTTCAAGATATTAGCTAAAAGAAACGTCCATAAATATATACTGATAGCTAAAAGTTTAGCTCCTGTCATGGATGTCACTGTAAAAGGCTCTAGTACAAAACCATTTACATTAATTTATCTGAAATTGGTGGATTTATTCAAGACTTGACCTTTGAGATCAGGATTTCTAGAATTTTAGTCATCTAGATCATAGAAGCAGTGTGGATGTCATGGAAATAGATAGAATTTAATACATTTTTGTTTGACTTTTGTAAGGAATCTGCAACCCTATATGCTTTTTGGCTGACTATCTACAGTCCAGTGGATAATGATAAAACTGTTCTCTCTCTAAGGAAACTTTTAGGATTAAGGATTCTTCATGAGATAATTAGAATTTTAAAATAAACTTGGGTGTAAATAGGGGTTTTCTACAGACATTTACAATAAATTTTATTTTCTTTAATTTAAGCATAAATTGAAGGAGTAAAATTGTATTATTGAAGACAATACCAAACATTCATTTCCTGGGTTCAATTTCATTCTAAACTAGCAAGCACTTAACACTGTCAGCCCCTTGTGCTTTTAACTGAATAAAGGTCAGATAATCAGACAACTGAAAGGACAGCTCATTTATCATCCTTTGATAAATGTGTCAGTAGCTAATCTTTAGCAGTGGATGATAACACCACACAATGAAAAGTTAATGGATTCAAAGCACTGAATTTGCCACAACAAGGATGTAATGATGCTGTAGAGCAAAAAGTCCAATTTTATTCCATATTTAATATGAAAATATATTTGTGGCTGAAAGCATTAATTACCACAATCTAAATATTATTCTGTTAAATTGTGTTCCACAGAGGTCAAGACAGATCTTGATAAGAAAACATAATTATGAAACTGATAGAATTATTATTTAAACAAGCAATTGTAAGATTTCTATCCCGTCAAACTAATTGGACAAGCCTCACCAGTTTAAAATTTACTGTTAAATATTTTTGCTATGAGGTCCTATGTACCATTTTGGTAGCATATATTCTGATTTACACCTGGTAGATCATTTATCTAAAATAATAACTTATTTAGTCACCCTAGACCTCCAACTGAAGCTGAGAGTACAGGTGTCTCCTTCAGGTTGTATCTGTCAGCCCTATACAGGTGTTCCTGATATTCTAAGGCATCTCAAATGACTGGATGCTTCTGTTTAGAAGATTGTTAATTATCTACTTTCACAAAACTTTAGGAATCACTTTGTGTATTATTTTGTTTTCATCTGATTTTTTTTATACATGGTAGAACATAAGAAATATTTGTGCTGAAAAAGGTGTCTCAAGAGATACTCTATGCAAGAGTTATCACTTTAATATATTCCTAGAACTGATTCCAGAAGAAAAATGTTTAACCCATAAGATTATACTACTTGAGGAACACAGAAGACAGGACTCTATCTCCCTTTGCCTTCATCTTCTCTCTCTCCAGAAATCTCTGGTGGAATCACTTGAACAGATGTAGTTGATTTTTATTTTATTTTTATTTTTTATTTTTGCTAGAATTCAGACTATGGCAATTAAAATTAAAACTATTAAACTTTGTTGACCCTATTCAGACTGGAGAGCCTTAGAAACCAGGCCAGAGCAGATGCAGAAGACCTTCAAGTAAGTATCTGTTATTCCCTCAGATTCTGCAGGATTTACAAGGTTTGGGAAGGTCCTATGCAAGAAAGAGGAAATAGAGACAGTATCCTACACTTCAGTGATAAAAAAAAAAAAAAATAAAACGCATTGGGAGAAGTCTGGGGAAAAAAAAAATGTCAAGGTTTTCTTTAGTATTTTCTTTACTGTTTCACAATTAAATTTTTCCTCAGAAAGGAACAATCCAGATCTAAGTGGTTTTTATTCTGGGTTACAATACCCACAAATACATTTTGCATTTTTTACTTGGGTTAAGAAAGGACAAAGAAAATACTTGTCTTACTAGTTAGGAGTTGCATTAGGCTACTTAATTAATTTTAAAGATGTTTCAACTATGTATTTAGCTTATTAAACCGTTTTGTCAGAAAACATTTCAGAGAGGAAAGAAGCACATAGCTTGAATTTGTGTCTATAGTTTTAAATATTTTACTAACCACATTAACCTAATTTTAAGTATATGTTTAATTCTCACAAATCATAAATGTACTATGGAAATCAGAAATATCATCTCCTTGCACGTATTTTGCAGGTATTGTTTTCATAACAGAAAGTAAAATAGATTTATTGCATACCTTATATCAGTTTTGCAAACTTACTCTTGCAGTATTTGAGTCAAACAACAGAAAAAAATCTTTTTAAAACAGAAAAAAATAAATTAAGAACCTTTTCAGGGAAAGAATAAAAAAAAAAAAGGAAGAAAAGATTATGATTTATCATAATTTTTTCTACCATGTTTCTTACCTCAAACATTTGCTGTGTGTAGAAAAGCAGGCTCAATACTATTTACAGTAAAGTTAGTGATGTGAATGATAAAAAAATATTTTCTCACAGTGGCATGCTGTTATTAAAGGGTCAACACTGCAAACACTTCGCCATAGCAGTTATAAGTCAATATGAAAAAGTTATATATTTTTAGACTAAACATTTATATTACAATTTGTACCTAACATGTGGAGCTACTCATTAAGATCCAGTGGACAGCATTGGATTAAAGAAATAATACAGCCAAACCCATCAAATAATTTATAATCACATATATATTCTGCTTCATGAGGCTTTTGAAATGCAAAACAAAATATTTACATAATGCATTTTTCTTCTTTCTTGAGTATTATCTAGTTGAACTTCATTTTTTATCTCAATCTCAATTGCCTAATTAAGGAGCTGGGCTATTTTCTTATAGGTTGATCCTAGATAATGTTAATAATATATAATTCAATTGAGAATAGTTTTATGTTATGACTGAATATGAACTCTGAATAATTTCTTTATTATATAATCTGTTTATAACATAAACATACGAGAAATTTACAATTACTGTTTTCATCATTTGGTGATAGGAATAAGATTCCTATTCTCTTCCAAAAAGATTTATCAAATGGACTTTGAATCTGTGGTTTATTATACAAAATTAACCCGAGCACTTGAAAAACTCAATGATAAAAATATTAAAGATATCAGAGCATACAGAAAACACAAAATTAATTTAGATGAATGAAGTTCATATGATTTCTTGATTTTTTATTTTTATTTTTTTTGCTTCCTAGATGGGATTATTTGAAAGTCCACAAGCATAATAATGAGAGATTGTGTTGGCAGAACTCTTAAAAATATGAAGAAAGCTTTTTCACACTCAAAGTGGAACCAGACAAAGCACCTTCAATGGGATTGGTCTAAAAACAGTCAAGTCATTTCAGTATGAACAGCACCATAGGATGAAACTTGATACTAAAAACTTAGGTAAAAATCATTTAAAAATATTTCATTTTAAGTTAAGGAGCAAAAATTTCTGAAAGTAAATGTATGTTTTCTGGTCATATATATTTGGTCATATATATTTTAAACAGAGTTCAGAAATTTTAGAACATGCGTTCCCGGGTTCACCTGCACTGCTGGGTGCTCAAAGTTTTCTCTCTGATCTGCTACACATTTGCCATACTCTACACAAGAGGTCTATAAAGCTTACCAAGGTGGCGGTTTCTCATGAAAGTTAGAGAGATATGTTTAAGCAACTGTTACATGATTCAGGTTACATGCATCACGTGAAATTCAAGCAAAGGTTAAAATTCTGTTTCTATCAGTTTGGTCTCACAACTATTTATTGTATGGTTATTGCTCTTGCCCAAGCAGTGACTTTAATCTTACTTTAAGATACAATTTTGAAACATAGCCAGAAAGGCTTTATATATGATTGGTCTGATCAGAAAAATCCTTAAAAAAGTTTAAGATGTTACGTATCCCCTGATCTACAATACTCTAGCAAGCTCTGAAGTACATTAAAATCTCAGTTCTCTCAGTTCTTCAGTAGTGCATGTTGTGTCATATGGATGTGCCAGGTGCAAACTTCTACTTTGTTTTTGTAGATCATCTATCACCATGGGGCTTCATTCTGACTGAGAATCCTAAGGATCATTGTAATTATGATGCTTAGCTCTCAGTGAAGAAAAGAGTTATTTTTAAAGTTCTTTTAAGCAAACAGGTACTGGATTAGGGGATAATATAAACTGTGGGATAATGAAACAAGTGAAATGTGAAAACTGAAAATGACAGGTACTTATCAGAGGCTTGGAAAGTATACCATATGCTATGGTTAGTTGTTTTCTTCACAATGAACAAAGTATAAAAAATACATCACTCCATTATTTACTTAGTCTTGTTTCAGCTGGATACTCCTATACGTTATAATTATTATTATTATTACTACTACTTCTGCTATTATTCTTCAGATAATGTACTGTAAGACAGAAAAAAAAAAAAAAAAAAAAAGAGGTTTGGAGACATGCAAAATCAAACCTCAGACCACACTGGCTTTGAAAATAATGTACATCACCCTTGTGAAATTATGAAGTGAATAAATTGCAAAGCCATAATGAAAGGAGCTAGCCTTCTAGCCTGAAGTCAAATTAATCTCTCCACATTTTCCTTGAAAATTCTTTGAAGGAAAATAAATTATCTTTATAGCAAATCTATCTTTTTTCCTAGGTGTTGAACTGCATCTGTCTACTGTGGCAATATTTACCCTAGACAGCAATTGGAAAATCAGGTTTTGTTACATTGTCTGAACATTCATGCCACTATGTTAAAAAGATTATTTCTGTTCTCCAGCTTTTCTGTTCTTGAGCTATTCTGAATGGGGAGAATTTTCCTTCCTAGTTTCAGTTTTTATTTGAAACTCTGATTCTCCAGGTATGATTTTCAGTCCCCTTAAATCCCGTGGAATGGAAGTGGCAGGTTTGAATGGAAAGTAGACATCTTCCAAGAGCCATCCTATCTCTTTCTCTCTCTTTCTTATCTAATCAGCTTTTAATTACAGAATGACAGAATGGCTGAGGTTGGAAGGGACCTTAGAGGGTCATCTTGTCCAATGCCCCTGCTCAAGCAAGGTCGCCTACAGCCAGCTCCCCAGGGACTCATGAGTGCACCCCCATTAGGGTCCATGAATTTATGCATGTCCAGCTTGCTTAAGCATGACCTGACCTGATCCTCTTCCACTAAGGGTAATTATTCCTTGCTCCAGATTTTCCCTGTCATCTCCAGGTCCTTGGATTCCTGAGGGCTGGTCTCACTAGTGAAGACTGAGGTGAAGAAGGCATTCAGTATCTCATCCTTTGCCATGTCCTGGGTCACCAGCACTCTTGTGCCATTCTGTAATGGGTCCATATTTCCTCCCTGGTCCTTCTTTTGTTACTTAAGTACTTATAGAAGTCCTTCTTGTTGCTTTTGACATCCCTTGCCAGACTCAACTCCTGGTGGGCATTAGCTTTCTTAACCACAACTCTGCATGCTCAGAAGGTGGCTCTATATTCCTCCCAAGTTACCTGTCACTGCTTCCACCTTCAGAATACTACTGTTCATGTTTGAGTTTTGCCAGGATCCACTTGTTCACTCGTAGGCCTCCTGGCATTTTGCCTTATTCCCTGCTCATTGAAATGAACTGTATTTAAGCTTGGAGGAGGTGATCCTTGAATATCAACTAACTTCTTTGAACTTCTCTTCCCTCCAAGACCTTATCCTATGGGACTCTTCCAAGCAGATATCATTGGTGCCCACACTGTAGAACTACAGGAGGTATTGATAGAGGGCTGGCCAAGCTTTGGCAGGAACAAGAATCCCAGATCAGGGCCCTTGGCAAGCAGCAAACTTCTCTAGAAGTCAGGGCTGCTAATGCTCCATCCCCCACAGCAGGGAGTCACCACAACTGTCACCTGCCACTTCCTCCTGGTGCTCCTGTGTGGCTCTGGGTCAGTTGGCCCAGATGCTTTGCTTCAGAGCACACCCAGCTCCTCCCCATCAGTTTGGGGGCAATGAACCTGTTTCATAGTCACAAACCTTCAGATAGAGGAGAGTAGCACCTCTTGGTGCCAGAAGTCACCACCTTCCAACCTTCACCTTCCTCAGAGGTTCCACTTACCATTCTGCTAAGGATGGACTCTGCCTGTGTCTCCACTGCAGTTGGGGTTCAGGGCTGTTGAAGCTTCAGGGTCTCAGAGAAGACCCTGTCAACCTCTCTCTCATCTTCTCTGATTCTGCACAGCTTGCTCACTCCTGTAAGTGATAAATGTAAATTACTTGTTGATATAGCTCTTCAACAACAGCACACCTCCTGCATGAAAGGAGGCCATCTCTTCCAGCCTTGGGGAGAGAGGCCCCAGGCACTCCCCGAAGCCTGGGACTTGCAGTGTTGCATCCACCACCCAAAGCTCTGTATGGGTGGAAGCCTCTGCCCTGAATAGCTGCTCCAACACCTGCTGGGGAATGTGCCCTGTAGTAGTGCCCTGTCACCACCATTTCTGAGTATGTTTATATGTGGGTCAGAACTGAGGTGAGGACCCCTTCTTTGCACCCTGCTGTGTAAACAGCTGCATTTGTTGGCTACACCCTAGAAGCTGTACTCCAGGCCTAGTTCTTACACAGGCCTCTCCATAGCACCAGCTAAAAGTTTGCTTGACGCTCCATAATCAGGGGTGAAGTTCCTTAAGGGATTCCCAGATCCCTGACAAAGTGCCCAGAAGCTCAAGAAGATCTCAAAGAAACAGAGTCCAGAAACTACTGTACAAATGGCTGCCCTGTTAGCTGTGCATTCTACATTTCAGAAAGCAATTAGTATGCATATAGTTGTTCACACAAACCCCTTCTTATCCTCCAAATATACCTCATACCTCACTTTGCTGATAAACAGGATAATTGCCATTGTCAGTCTCAATGAAATAAATTTATTTTGTTAGTCATTGGACTATTTAACCATTTAATAGAATTGGAAAAATATTTTGAGTACAGATTTTTTTTTTTTCCTACAGTGCAATCGTGTTTCTAATGCTTAACAAATGGAATTATTTATTTCCATTGTGCTGAATATCACAAAGGGAAATTTAAGTTGAGAACCTAATGCAAGCTGAATTAGGTCAGAAACTACAGATATTACTGTAGTCCATGATTAGATCTATATAGATACATATAGCATTTGCTTAGGTTAATAGCACAGACATTCTGGTACTTAATTCATTTAACCCATTGTCCCACTAGTAATAACCAAGAATTTCTGCACTTTATCATTTGGCCTAGAGACACACTTAAAAATATGGAACATTGAGGCAACTCTAAGACATCAATTGGTTCCAGCCAACTCAGAATATGCTAATTAGCAGTATAATTAGAAAATGTTAACAATGACATGTAACAGAATATAGAGAAAAGCCACTCAGGAACTGATCTGCTATCCTGTGGAAATTTTATTTTTACCTGTGCAGAGAGTACATAGAAGTCTAGGGAACATACATCATAGTGACTCAAAGACATTTTGATCAGGAAGATAAGTGCTCTACCTTCTTTTTCTGGCAAAACTGACAGAGAGGTATTTACAGCACAGAAGTAGTAGGAATATGCAGTGGGCATTCTCCTTCATTTGGGGGAAAAAATAAAGATATATATATATATATATTATTTCTTCTATCATATTCCTATTACCTGGTAGATACAACTTGGATTTCCAAATTTATAAACCTTTATGGACATACCAATAAATAGCTTTTGCATTATGAACATCTGTCTGATCAATAATGCAGATAATGCCAAAGAATATATGCCTTTTACAACATGAATGAATGAGATGTTGCCATAAGAAGAAAAAAAGAAGTTTTGCATTCTCTTGGTTGTATCCAAAAAGAATTCCAGAGTATACCTCGAGGCTGTTGTGGAATAAATCTATAATGTAACCAGTCACCTGTGAAGAGTTTCTACAAAAATTGGTGAAGGGCATTTATCATTCTTCAATTAAAGTGTCAAATCTAATTATACTTCCAGTTAACACACTGTATCTTATCACAGTGGTACTATGAGAGACTTTCCCTTGAATTCCTGAAAAGCAAAGACAGTAACTGTGAAAGCTGCATGAGCAGCAGGGGAGCTTTTCTGTAGGATTTTTCAAGTGCAAGGGAGTTAATCCATCAGCTGTTTATGGCCTAGAAAGTATCTATGGAATTGTTACTATACCTAGATGAAGGAGAGGTTCATTCTCACAAGACTTCAGATCAAATTGTTCTGTGATGAGGACAGATGTGTCCAAGACTCACAGGTTGTTTTAATAGTGACTGACACTGTATATTGGTTGTTCGGCAGAGTGGAGATTTCACTTTTCATTTTTTGGTACTTGCTTTTAATCTGATATGACATAGTTTAACAAAGCTAAACACTAAATGATGTACAAGATGTTCCTTGAAAATAAAAGTTTCAAACACAACCATCTTGCTTTTTCAAGTAAGGAATTGTCAGTCCAACTTGCAATTCTGACTAACAGAAAACACAGTAAAAAGCAAAATATTACTAGCAGTAATTTAAATATTTTCAGACAAACATGAGTACTTCCAAAAGTTAGAAGGAACACTTCATAATATCTACCACTGATAGATATAAGAAATTAAGTACAAGAAATCTGTGAATATTTTCTTCTCGCTGTTTTCCTGAAAAAACTGAAGATGTTTTATGCAGAAATTGGAGTAATGCATTCCAAAATGTTAAAGATGTGGATCACCATAACAGTAACACTCTGTGGGTTGTTCACATTGTATCTGTACATAAACAGATACAATTAAATTCAAAATTTGAAGTGTCAGATCATGTTTTTATTACAGTGGACAAATTGGAGTAAATGTAGAATTATAACCATTCTATTTTTCCCCATTTTCCACCTTCCAACTCCAAATACAATCATTGTGTTTGATCTATTTTATGTCACCATTGTTAGAGATAATGTTTAACCTTTTAGATTTGTTTTTTTATTTATTTTATATGGACTTTTATTTTTATATTTATAAATTTTAACGAATTGTCAGAATCCAGAACTGTCTGGCCAGGATCTTTAGATATTCACAGACAAGGAAGTTTTAATGTTTAATATCAAATATATTTATTTGTGGGTATTTTATGTTATATGTCATTTGGATTTTGCAGAGTGATACAGCAATTTAATGAAACCAGAACACACAGTATAGCAGTTGCAATGTAGTGCCGGACCAAAATACAAACAAGATTCCCATTATTGGTCTCTGCATGTTCACTGTCACAATGCTGGACACCCCCAGTCACCAAGAAGGAATACCTGGGTTAAAGCCAGCTCAAGCCTCTTGCTGTTTTCAGAGTTCATTTTGTTTGTCCTTCACTTTCTATGTGAGCCAAATATGCACTTCCCAATACAGGTCTGTCTGGCTGTGGAAGCTAATACTTTCTGTTGACTATTTTAGGGAAGGCCATGTACATAACCAATTGACACACTCAACTGATACAATCATTTATCTAAAGCAAAGGCCGTTCTCTGGTGTCCTTTATAGTGAGCTTTTTTTTTTGCCATAGCTGTGACTACTTCCCACATTTTTTTTCTGAACTTTATAAGCATATCATCCTTGCTATTGTATTGGATTTACATGGCAAGGTTTGGTAGTGGAGGACTGACCTTTGTGAGAAAAGAACAGTGGCTGTCCTGTGTCAGATAGAGCCAGTTCCAGCTGACTCCAAACAGACCCACCATTGGCCAAAGATAAGCACATCAATGAAGCTGGTGGCACCCCTGTGATAACATATTTAAGAATGGGTAAAAACTACTGCACAGAAGTTGCAAGAATGAGAAGTGAGAAAAACATCTCTGCAGAGACCAAGGCCAGTGAAGGAGGAGGGAGAGGAGGTACTTCGGGTGCTGGAGCAGAGATTCCCCTGAAGACCGTGGAGAGGACCACGGTGAAGCATGTTGTCCATCTGCAGCTTGTGTTGTGGAGGAACACATTGGAGCAGATATCCCCACTGCAGCCCATGGAGGGCTCCATGCTGCAGCAGATGCAAACACCCTGAAACAAGCTGCAGCCCACACAAGGAGAGCCCTCGCAGGACCAGGTTGTCTGGCAGGAAAAACTGCAGCTTGTGTGGGAGACCCATGCTGGAGCAGTCTGTTCCTGAAGGACTGCACCCCATGGAAAGGATCCATGTTGGAGCAGTTTGTAAAGTACTCTATCCCATGAGCAGGATCATGGGAACATGGGAAAAGTGTGAGAAGAAGGAGCAGCAGAGATGAAGTGTTATAAACTCACCACAATCTTCTATCCCCCCNCAAGTCAGTTTTGCCCATGATGATTGTTGGTAAGTGATCTCCCTGTCCTTATCTAAACCCCAAAGCTTTTTCAGCTTATTTTCTGTCCCTGTCCTGTTAAGAAGGGGGAGTGAGAGAGTGTCTGGGTGGGCATCTGGCAGCCAGCCAAGCTTTATGAACCATACCAATATTCTCTTAACCTTCCATTGCATGGGTTTGTTGATCAGTCAAATATTTAATGGAGATTGATATCACTGCCATGATGTTCCACATAATTTTAACTAGAACGTTTCACAGTGACTGTTCCTGCTCTGTTAATAGTACAGTTTCTCCAGAAAATGCACACAAAGAGATACAACAGGTAGCAAAGAGCAGACCTAGAGAACTCCTACACAGCAATAGTTGATTCTGTCACTTCTTGGCTGAGGCAAGAACCAAATGTCAAAGAGAGAAGAAATAATGAGCACACTTTGTGTGTGGTAACATGGGAAGCCATTTCTTCAATTCCATCATTTTATGGCAAGTGTTTGGACATCCCTCAGTCACTAAAAATATTAACTATAGGTCAGAATGCTAATGGAAATTCTCCCCATATTAAGTATGCACATCAGTTGTGAGCATCCAGTGTGCTAACTCAATAAGCACGATAGCATATGTGGGAAAATGCAGGAAATGAGCAAAGTATCCAAATTCTCAACAAAATCATTCTCCTCTCCTCCCCTCCCTTCACCAAAATTAAGATGCTGTCAAGTTAAATTCCCACTTCTGGTGAAGCATGCTTTTGAATTGGAAGCACACTTATTCTACTGCTAACAGTTTTTAGCTCCTGATTCTGTTTACATTTACAGTTCAGATGGTTAGCTGGGAGATGCTAAAATTTCTGAAAATGTACCTCCATCACATTAAAACAGCTGAGTTCTGCTTAGCAATAAATCTTTCAAAATTTTTCATTTTCATGTGGTTACTTGTCTGTGTAATAATTGTATTTTATAGGTGTTATCTGCTAAGTAATTCTCAGCTAATTGAGATAGTACTAAAGTTTACACTCTTGCTAGCTTTGAACAGATGGAATACAGATTTCGATTAGTGAGTATGCACACAGCACCATACCAATGGAATTGTCAGCCAGTAATATAGATAATATAGATAATGAGCAAAACAATCAGTGTCCAAAGACATAATATTTTAAAATATAGCACTTATAGAACAGTTTGCCATCAAAAATACTAAAGATTATAAAACATAGATAGTCCATTCTTGCAAAGATATACAACTTCAGTAGAATTATATTCTGACAAAGTTACCTTTTTCAAATTAAAGCTACTCCAATCTAGGTCAAGTGTAAATGAAACTGTGCTAAATCTTAATATATAAATCTGTATGAATGGATATTTCCATATGAAAATTATTTGAGAATCAAGAATACCTAATTCATGTACTCATGCAAATACACATATGTAGACATAAATAGATCCCGATGATTCCTTTTCCCTCCAGTCCATATGTAACTTTTAGAAGGTCTTTGATAATTTAGAGCCTGATAACAAAAAAAACAAAAAACAAAAAACAATAACAAAAAAGCACAAATATTAACGTTAGCATAAAAATGCACAGCCTGTTTTTGTTGACTTTACTATGTACATCAAAAGTTTCATTTGGTTGATTCTTTGGTTACATTTTAAAGTGCTCATTTCCTAAACCAGAAAAATGAAAAATATACATATCCAAACTACATTCATGGAAGAGTGAAGAGTTAATAACTTCATCACTAGCATCAGCCAGCATCAGTTCAATCATGTCTGCAAATGACTTTTGGAAACTGGCTAAGAAGTATTAAGAAGCTACCTTAAAATGACATTCAACAAATTATCTATTGTTCTTGTACTAATATATCTTCTTATCTTTCTATGGGTTTACACTACAGAAGTGTACTGTATCTGGAATGTCCTTTATTTCTTTAGTTTTCGTGCAAGCAAATTGCATTTTCCTTATATTCTTTGAAGTTCACTTTTATTCTTTCAAGAGAGATTTTATTGTTGTGTGAAAGGATCATTCACTACTTAAATTCAGCCCTCTCTGGGGTGTAGCATGGTAGTTATCTTCTACAACGAAACTTCGAGAAAACAAAACAAAACAAAACAAAACAAAACAAAACAACAACAACAAAACAAAACAAAAAAAAACAACTGACAAGATGGAAAATGATGAATAACCTCTCCAGAGAGAAGTATAAGTGTGTTTCACATAGATGGAATTGACTTAACCAAACTGGATTTTCACCAGCAAAATGGGATTAACACCCTTTTCCTTACAAAAATGTCTTGGGATCTCTTAAAGAGCATTAGCTGTCAGGGCACTGATATCAATTTCTAAAGTTATTTCTGTCTTTCAAACACAATTGTCAACTTGGTAAAACATGATACTGCTGCTTGCTGGGAAAGCAAATCATTTTGTTTTAATGTTCAGGAAAATCACTCTGGTGTTAAACAATGAACAAAACAGTTCACTACAGAGAAACTGACACTCATTAAAAATCCTGCCTTCACCAGTCCTTATGGCTAAACTATATTATATGGAAATACTGCAACATCATTTAGAAATTCAGATCACATTTTTCTGTATACTACTAAATAATTTTTATAAGAAACAAGAAAGATATTATGCATCTTATTTAAATGTAATTTTATTGAACTACACAACTCTTTTCACAACAGCTAATATATTTCAATAAAGTACTAATTACAGCAAGTAGAGATAATAGTGTTACTTCCTATAGTTGCTTAATGTATCCAATAATAACACCCTTTTTCTACCTGTCTTATTACTTAAACAAAATTACCTAAACTGTAGTCACTTGAACATTCAACTTCTAAACATTATATATGCTTGGAAAAAAAAAATAATAATAATAAGCCCAAATAGGCTAGATATTTCTCTTAAAGAGGCTGAAGGTAAATATCTGGGCTTTTATCCAAGTTAAAGAAATCTAGAAAGTTCTTGAAAGGTTTTTGTACATCATGAGTTGAAATTTGTCAGGAAATACAGATTTTGCCATGTTTGTGCAAAAAAACCCCACAGTTTAGTCAAATTACATATCTTAAAAAAATGTAATTCACATATATTCAATTGAAAAGCAGAATTTCATGGCTCCAGTCCCTAATTATTTCATCTGCACTAAGCATGTTCTGTCCAGGTCTTAGTAGTTATTCATACATCACAATTGCTCGATGTGTAAGGCAGTAAAAGGAGTGTTCCTCCTGAACAACCAGTTGACAGCTCTAGATGTCTGCTGAGGCAGCAACAGAAAGACGATTCAGAAGATGAGGGTGCAAACTATCCTATTTGAATTGAAACAAGATAAAAGACATATTTTTGGGGGGAGCTAGATGGCTAGACAGGAATTAGGAAGGGTGTAGGAAGTTCGTTTTCAAGGAAAACATATAACATGGTGTAAACTGGGACTTACTGAAAAGGAAATGGTAGGGAGGTTGGAATTAGATAATCTTTAACGTCTCTTCCAACCCAAACCATTCTGTGATTCTGTGATTCTGAATGTTAGCACATCTCCAAGCTCACATAAGTTCACAAAACCCCTATTTTGGTCCTTAGAGTTCACGTTTATGGTACAAGTGAACCAGCAGCATCTTGCTGGAGTGTCAAGGTGACTTGGAGAAGGTAGTTGCCTACACAACAGTTCATTCTCAGCCACTGATGTCTGCAATGATGATCCTCCTTAATTCAAAAGTTTAGTAGTCTTTTGAGTCATCTTTTATCCTGTCAAAAGACTGATCTATTTTATTCTCCTCCTTCTTTCTTCAGTGTTGCAGACTGACTGTTGCTTTTGCTGAATTAGTTTCTCAGTCTGGAGATAACTAATCATTGTGTCCTCAGTCATTGTATCTTTGTCCTGGGGATGACCCTCTGGGGACTCAGTTCCTCAATACTAATCAGAAATGACTGTTCCTTCCTCCTTCTTTCTGCAGCTGACATAACTACATCATTATCCCACTATTTTTTGTATGTTCTATTTATTATGTGCATTAGTTCAACAGTTGTCATAGTCCATAGATATTCCACAATCTAAAAGTTATGTTTAATCAGCATTTTAGTGAGTCCTTATCTATGCAATGCTAAAGATGTCTGTATAGGGTTAGCAAAAACCACACCAAGGCTCATCTAGACTTCAGTGATCCACTGCTATGGTGTCTAGCCAAGTGTTAAGGTGCATCTCAGATCAGCAGTTCCCTTCCTCCACAACAGCAGTACATACTAAGGCCTATTTGTCTATCCAGACTCTGCAATTGCTTTCCCGTGATATAGATCTCGGACCTTTTTGTCATTCCTAAATTTCTTCCTATACAAGGAAAGTAAAAAGTGGATTAAGGGCAATATTAGCAGAGTCCAAAAGAAAAAAATATACACTGACAAGTTGAGGAGAATGGATCTTTGATAACAATATGTCCTAGCCCATGATGTGGAATTCAAGATCTCTGTGTCAAACTAGTCTTGGGGCAACAATTCAATTCTACTTTATGAAAAGAATGCAAACTTCCTGCAACTGTAAGAAATTCCTGTAGCTCATATAACAGAAAGCTGTGAGCTGACAGTATTTAGGATTGGTAGTCTGTAACAAGTTTATTAAAATTCTTTCAAACAATCACCTGCAAATAAGCTATTATGAAAATATTATTTATAAATACACTTTGTTAAACTCATGAGTTTTGTCTAGCTTTTTGTAGACTCAGCTGGTGACTCTAAAAATAAAAATGAAAAAAATCATGAGTAGTTTGGCCAAACCACTTCCCTATAATCTTTTGACAGATGTACAGCTTTTCAGCACCTCACTGTGGATTTTGTTTGTTTGTGCTTTCTTAGTCTTAACACTGTGTATTCTCCATTGCTGTAAAGTTTTCTTTTAGTGGTAACTCTCATAGTTTTGATTTATTAACTGTCTGTACATGTTTTTCTGTTTTTTTTTTCATATACCTAATGATCAATGAAATCTCCTGTTTTATACTATGAATAGGTCCAGAATTTCCAGTGCTCATCAGAAAACAGCATTTCTAATATTTCTCAGTGGAAGAATTCATACTGATTGTGAGAGAACTGTAAACAACTGTGAAGCAATTAATAACCCCAC
>VXAA01007282.1:14169-24294 GCA_013399115.1 Anseranas semipalmata
TTTCTTACAGTTTTGTTCTTTTTTTTTTTTTTTTTTTTTTTTTCTTGGTTGGCAAACAAAACATTTAACAGACAACTGAGGTAATATGTTGAGAAAATTTCAGATTCTTTATAATATCACTAATAATAAGTACTTTTCTTACCAAAATTTTTAATAGTTGCTTACCATATTGCCTACATCACTGCACTTCAGAAAGTTTACTACCAGCACAGCACCTGTAATTAACAAAACTTACCTACTCCTAGACATCCAGTAATATCAAAATAAATAAATAAATAAATCACCAAGTAATTTGAATCTTGCCTAAATCCTGGAAAATATATTTTTGCTATGTAGACTGCAGAATATATCCCTCCAGAATGGTAAATTGAGAAAACTATTTAAAGAATTGGATATTATTGTTATGGCTAGCTTCACCTCTTGATAAAATGGTGTCAACAGATGGATAAAATACTGACAGAAAACGGGACACTCTCATCTTTTACCTTTCAACCTTTAGGTTGAAAAACAGACCCTAGATAACACTGAGATGTAGATTCCTAGACGACGTGTACATTAATGTTTGCATGGTACACACTCATAAAGACTAAATAAGAGGGGAAAAAAAAGAGTATTAGAGAAACATTCTGTCATCCTCTTGGAAAGTTGAACTTTGGTTTGATTTTATGACTTTTTGTTGTTGTTGTTGTTTTAACAAGCAGATAATTGTTTCCATTTAGCCCTTCTGGGGTTGTTGGAATTGTGAACTGCTGAAAGAAGTTCACGGGTTCAGGCAGAGGTGTACAAGTGTACACCCTAGTTAGAATTTGACTACCTGCCAGAACTGACCTGCCAAATGAACTGCTTGAAGAATAATAATGTTGATTTAAAGTGAAGTGATTTATTCTTTGGAGATACCACTTACTACTATATTGCATGGTGTTGATATTATTATAAATTGGGTTCAGATTGTGACTCAACAATGGAATGTAAAGGGAAGAGAGTTGGTGACTATTTCTTCAGCATAGGAAAAGCCAAAATGGTAAGCATTTTTGTATAGAACAAGACTGCACCTTTAAAATGAGTGATTCCATTTACTGAAATTGTTTGCATCACAGGGTAGTCTTGGAGTGTGCAAGCTGGTTCCTTTCAGATGAAACAAAATCAGTAGATAAAGTTTATAAAAACACCTGGTGTGGTCCAACCACTAATGTTTTTTTTTGTTTGTTTGTTTGTTTTGTACCGTCACGTAGACAGACCAGAGCTAATTTGAAGTAATAAATGAAAATAAATAAATAAATAAAATTTATATAGTGGGGATAAAAGGTCCTCAACAAAGCCTGTTGCCCTCTGCAGATTCAGTCCCTGTGCTACATATTTCTACAAATGTAGCAAACACCATTCATGAACAAGCCATCTCACAAGATCCTAAACATTAGAAATTTGGTATATCCAGGTTAATATGGTTGTCCATCTCATCTCATACCCCTGAAATATGATGCAATCACAGAATCACAGAATATCCCGAGTTGGAAGGGACTCATAAGGATCATCGAGTCCAACTCCTGGCACTGCACAGGTCTACCCAAAATTTTAGACCATGTGACTAAGTGCACAGTCCAAACGCCTCTTAAATTCAGACAGGCTTGGTGCAGTGACTACTTCACTGGGGAGCCTGTTCCAGTGTAATGCTTGATTTCCTTTTGCATTATGAAGTATGCTAGGAATTTTCTTTCTTAAAATCACTGTGCTTAATGGAATTATCATGGTCTGATTCCTCTTCATGGTTTCTCTTACTTTCTTCTGTGGTTTTGTGCCACAATGGAATAAAAGCTTTCAACAGCACACAACCAGCATCAAGATGTGTTGTTTGTGTAATTGTCACAGCTCAGGGAGACTGATGTCATATCTTCAATTTTTCACTTCCTAATCACCTTTTGCTCCCTTTATTTCCAGAGCATTTTATATGTTTTCAAATGTAACAAAACCTCTAACTGTAAACATAATCCAATATGCTTTTGTATAAAATGCAATGCAAAACCATGTATAGAGTCTTGTTCTGTAGCCACTATAGGATGATTAAAAACTAATTTTAAAGTGTGTGTGTGCATGCATATGTATGTATTTAAGTAATGAATTAGATTAAGGGTAAAACTGAAGCTCTCACATATTTTTTGCCATTCTTTTAAAGTTGAATAACTTCTTATTTAATGTATAATACCATTGATTTCTTTGAAATAATGACAAAAGGAAAGTAGCCTCAGAGATTATCAGAAAGTCAGATATAGAGAAAAAGCTTGATCTTTTACAATAAATACTGATTTTATTGAAATCAGTAGATGAACTACAATTCAGACTTCAGAATTGCTCATAAGAATATGTCTACAGGATGCAGAATCCCACTGTAAAGATACTGAGGTTTAAAATTAATTCCTTCTATTCCATGAATAGGTGTTATAAATATCCACTCATATGTATCATCTTGTGTTTATCCTTTGTTAAATATAAGAACTTGAAGCACAAAGTGCTGTTATGAAAAGTTCAACAATCTGGAAAAGAACTTGAGGCACGCAATTTCCTTATTATCAGCCATACCATTGTATTTGAAACAGTGTCAAATGCTGCAATATATTAAAATACATACTTTTTTTTTTTTTTCCCCCTAGACAAATTCTTGCTAAACAAATGAACCGGGCATTACTAGTTATAATCATAAGATTTCAATGGAAAATTTCGATACATAAGCACTCATTAGTGTCAAAGAAGGCCAGATGCTGCTCATTGTCAGAGACTTGCCAAACATTTTTAATGTTCTTTTGAAAGACAAAGCCTTGCTAAACAAATGAACTGGGCAGTGCTAGTTATAAGCATAAGCTTTCAATGGAAAATTTCAGTATGTAAGCACTCATTAGTTTCAAAGAAGGCCAGATGCCGCTCATTGTTAGGGACTTATCAAAATTTTTTAGTGTTCTTTAGCTTTATTTTTGTCATCTATTCACCAAATATCCCTTCATTTGTCCTTGATTTCTGCTTGAAGAGCCACATCAGCATCTCATTTTCCTGTACATTCAAAAAGATGAGAGTCCAGATTTTTTGTGTTGTTTTAAGCACCACAAATCTCATCTTTCCAAAATTATTTTGAAGTTAAACAAATTTTAGGCCCTTGTGTACTCATTGAAAATGGAGTTATAGGTCCCTAAATTACTGTGATGCATTTTAAATAGTAATTAGTATCCGCCTCTTTCTGCAAAGGTGAGAACAGCAATAGGGGATCTGCTTAGGAACCATTATAATTAGTAACTCTTCTTAGCTTAATAACATGATAGATTAAAGAACATATCAGGCCCAGAAAAAACACTTTCCCTAGATACTTAAAAAAAAAAAAAACTAAACAAAACTTAAGGGAACAGAAATGACATCTACTCCAAGTATGAGGCATTATGAGCATTATGAGCAGGATTAAGAAATTAACCCATTTTTCCTAAAATATAATCAGAATTCAAAAGAACTATCTCATTGAGATGTATCAAAGAAACTCAATATACTGTCAAGTATTCAAGCTCAAAACAACTTAAAATTACTTGGTTTTGACTTTTTTTTTTTTTAAAGCTTTATTTTGTAAAAGGAAACACAGGCATATGTCAGGATTTGGAAGAAAAGTAAAATAACTGAGAAACAAAGTCCACTGCTTCTTTGCTGGTTGGAACTAGCAAAGGTCTTTAAGGTCCCTTCGAAAAGCCAGTCTATGATTCCATGATTTGCTGTGTATTCATAAAAGTATACAGTTCCAAAAGAACTGGACAAAAGTAGCAAAAATTTTAAAGGAATGTGGGCAGCCTAGCAATGAGTGTCAGCCACCCTGTGTTGCTTTGCTAAGGTTTCGATCCTGTTACAAGCTGTTCTTATTAAGTTCTGTATGCCTTTTCTCCAGAAGTCCTGAATAGGAAGATCAAAATAGCAGCTACATTTTTAAAGAAAAAAGACTTTTTTTTTTTTTTTTTTTTTTAAATGAATGAAGTAGTACTGTATGGTACTGTAAAGAAAAAGAGTATTTATGGCATATTTCTAGCATATCATACAGGCTTGGATAATAAACCTAAATGAAAGATAAAATCATCTTCCTCTCAGTGTATCAAAATTAAGGAAATGCTTAAACTGTGTTACATCTGAGAGGTAGCAACAGGCACCTGAGATCACACATTACATCATAGTTTTGCCTCCTTGCTGAGGCCAGTGGGTCAGTACTACCCAAAAGTTTAAGGCAACCTGTTCAGCTGTGTCCTGTAAAGAGCAGAGCAAGACTACTAAAGCATTCATGTATGATTCTTGCTCAGGAAGCAGTGACTGAAAGCCTCCAGCTGATATCATGCTCTGGTTGTTGGGGTTCTCCTCTTTTGCTACACAATGAAGTTTCACCATAGATAACTAAGGAATGGATTCACTTTGCATTGAATGAAGAAAACACAATGCAGTCAAGCACTGCTTAAAGATCCCTCTTAGTTCTTCTGTTCATTTTGTTCTGTCATATTCAGTTTCAAAATGTTTCCCAATTTCCCCTTATTATATCATATGCAACAGGTACACAGAAGAGATCAAGCCTGCCTGAGATGGATGACTGTTGTACTTTAGGCCCATTCAAGATGGGTCCATTAGTAGCTGCCTCTTTGACATCTCTTCATGTGTGTAGTAGCCAAGCTGGTGGTGCTCTGACTAGTATCCAAAAGATAGAATATAGAATAGAATCCATATCTATAGAAAAAAGAATGTTTACATTCTTGTTTATATAGTCTGTGAGAAGGGGAGATTTTCTGAAGATATTTCAGAATTTACTAAACACAAATAAAATTATTGAAATGACTGAAAGAAAAACATAGCTTATTCTCCCTGAAAAAATATAAAGACTTGGTCAAGAATTTTTTACATGTGGCTCCACTTGCCTTTTTTTAGGGAAAGCAGATCTTACAAAAAAAANTATGAAGCAGTCCTTAAGGAGATCTTTGTTTTGTACACTATTCCAATAATTCATCATTGTATTTTTTTCCTTAGCACAAATAAATTCATTCCAGAAGTAGTGATTCTTCTCAGATTTTGAACCCTAAATACCTGAGACTATGCAAGGACATTTTGCCTACCATTACAGTGAAGCACTTTTTGATGTTAAAAAAGGCAAAGGCAGCAGCAACAAGTATATAAGAGATAGACATGTGAGACAAACAAAGGTATTAGAAATTATTTTCTTTTCAGTGTTTCCTACCTCATTTTAAAAAACAGGTTAGAAAGAAAGAGAGCAATCCATCACATTGCATGAAACAGCTATCAGAAGGTATATGGAGAAAGAAGGATCACGATAATAGCAAAACAGCATCCAACAGTTGAGATGTATAATAACCATGACTTAGCAATGAGCTGAACAGAGGCTGGTTTTTCTGCTTCTCTGAGAACTTACATAAATATAATGTGCTTTACATCTAACTGTAGGGATCCAGCTGCTCAGGGATAGTTGCAGGACGAACACTTATATTTGCAATGGAAAGAGCCTAGCACCAGGGAAGAGAAAGGAAGGTGAGACACTTACAAGGGTTCTTATTTTGCATAAATGAGCAACAGTAAAAGCCACTGGGAATGAGATTCTTTATCAAATCTCAGTACAGAAAACATATAGAATGCCTCTGATATAAAAAAAGACCCTTATGGAATAACTCAATCGCTGTCAAGTTACTGAATTAGGTAACAAATGTTTTATAGTACTGACTATTTTTAAGACATTTAGATTTTTTATTTTTTTTTAAAGAATAAAATTAAAAACTATGATTTTCAGAACAGTAAAACTAAGTGTAATGCTTATATTATGTCCCTGGTAAATCATGGAAGAAAATATGGGAAAACAAACATGAGTTCATAGGCACACTCCTATTCATATGTAGATTCTAAACAATTCTTAGTCTGTGTGAATAAAATAATCATGCCTTCTCTCTGTAAAATGCAGAGGAACTACGGAAGCTTCCTTCTGTATTGTCACATAGTGTATTGACATTTCAGTAGCATAACATATCCAGCTTTCTTCTGTTCTCGAAGTGTGAAAGAGTCTAACTAATATAGTATGCTACAAGAAATAGGCAAAGATGTCTGACTTGGTATCCCAGTTAATCGAACCAGAAAATGTAAAACATCAACCCAAAACCTTGACAGTTGTTGTGTCACTCCTATCTCAGCTATGGTTGATGAAGAAGAAAAAGTTATGAAATTGTAAATTAAGGAGAAACCAAAACACCTAAGAACCTTCATTAAATGAGGAACTGTAGGAGACTTCAGCCCAGAGACAGTGAAAACAAATGTAAATATAAATGAATTTTTGGTTGCATAGAAGAGACTGCCTTTTGCTTGGTCATGACACGTGTCCTCAAGCAGAGAAGAAAACTGATATGATTGAGGAACCAAAGGATAGATTGATCTCCATGATACTGAGGTATCTACTCCCAAAGAAGCCCTGAAGTTATTCCATCTTTGAAACAGGCAAAAGTAAGCTGTTTAAAAGATTGCGTTCTAATGGCTTTTAAGACAATTGAGGAACTACAGTGCTGGACTGAAAAAAGTCTTGACTAATCAAAACACTAAGGAATTTGCTGCAGGCAATAGTTTTATCTGAACTCAGAGTAAACTTCAGCTGATCAGTTTGTCCATTTTCCTAATTTATCCGTTTTTCACTATATTCATATCAATGGCAACAACTCTTTAAGTTTTACCTTCAATAAAGATAATAAAATTTGATTAACAAAATTAAGAAGTGCTTTATGAGTGATTGAGTTGATCATGGAGGTCGCATTATCAAGGGAGAGATACTCATTAGAATTAAATGTCAATTTATCTTAGTCATTCCTATACCCCTCCTCACTATTTTTTTTTTCCTAACTGATAAACTATCGATTGGTCCACAGAGAAACAGAACTAGTCATCAGTGTCAGGCTAGAAACTTCCGTCATTTCAGAGTGAGTTTCTGTTGTGAATGTCATGGTGGAGAATATTAAAGATTTATCCTCTCAAAAAGATTAGAAAAGGACAAGTTATGAAAGACAGAGCTTGGGCTGCAGCAGTATGTGTACTTTTTCTTAAAAAAAAAAAGAATACATATATTTTATTTTTTTCTTATAAAGAGCATTATTTCTTCAGGCTTCAGCCCATCAGATTTAGAAATCTTTTGGCTTTGGTACTGTGACTGGACTCTTAAGTTAGTCACAACCCTGCAGAACAAAGAATACATAAAAAATACCAAAGGATTTCTGATCCCAGAAGCTAAGCTTACTTACAGTATCGCATACTGACCGAGGAAAAACTGAGTCTTGAAACAGGTAACACTTAGTTAAGAACAAATCCTAGTGTAGTGGGTTGACCTTGTCTGGTTACCCCAAAAAAAAAAAAAAAANTTTTTGTTAAAAAAAAAAAAAAAAAAAAAAAAAAAAACATCCTCAGCTGCTCTCTCACTCCCCCTCTTCAATAAAACAGGGGGAGAAAATAAGATGGAAAAAGCTCTTGGTCTAAGATAAAGACAGGGAGATCACTTACCAGTTACTGTCATGGGCAAACCAGTCTCCACTTGGGGAAATTTAATTTAAATTAATTACCAATTAAAATAGATTTGGAAACGAAGATAAAAACTAAAACACCTTCACCTCCTTCTTCTCTGCCTCAACTTTACTCTTTCATTCCCAATTCCTCTACCTCCCAAGTAGTCCTCTCCATGGGCTGCAGGGGAATCTCTGCAGTGCCTGAAGCACCTTCTTCCCCTTCTTCTTCTCTGACCTTGGTGTTCAGAGGGCTGTTTCTCACACTTTTTGTCCTCATTATTCACTGCTGGACAATGTTTTCTACCCTTTCTTAGATACATTTCCCCTGAGGTGCCACCATATTGGCTTCTGGGCCTAGCTGCGTCATGCGGCGGGGCCCTTGGTGCTGGCTGGGAACCAGCTATGTCTGGCATAGTGCTGCCCCTGTGCCTTCATCACAGGTGCTGCCTCTGTAGTGCCCCTGCTGCCAAAACCGTGCCACAGACGTCCAACATGCCTGAAAACTGATGTTGTCTTGACCATTGTATCCTTTTAGGGTCAGTTGTTTCCTTTTTCCTTTCTAGTCCGAATAAATTCAATAGCTTCCTTGATTACAACTTTTACACAGTGCTCTTTTTTAGTCTTAAGGAAAGGTCTCTTCTTCAGTGTCACCTCAGAGGTATGCTATGTCTTCTTTCTCAGCCCATCCAGTCTCTCTCTAGGATGTTTCTTCCAGCTGAGAAGTCCTCTTTGCTCTCAGGGAGAAACAATTTTGAGAAGCAAGTTGGGCCCTGTGCAGACAAGGCAGACAGGTAGCTTTCCACTGCTCAGTTTCTGACTTTTAAGTAGAAAATAATGTGCAATATATGAATTATATGGAAAGAATTCAACAGTTACAACCTCTGCCCTGACATCCAGATAGAAATCCATGTAATAATGCTAGTGCATAAGAGACTTAACACACTGCTGGTAACTGCCTATTCCTCTTTTCTCCACAACGTCCCTGAAATTCCCCCACAGTTGCAAAGCTCATAGGTTAAACAAAATCAACACACAAGATAGATCTGGCCTATAGGACCCCAGTTAAAGTATTCTCTCCTGTGTTATGCAGGAATTCAGAATTGATAAGCAGAAATTGTCTTTTTCAAGCTTGGAAAAAGCTAATGGATAAGATTCATGTATAAAACACTTGAGTAGGGGATTTGAATGTTCCTAATTCATTCAATAAGCCAAAGTCTTCTGAGGAGAGTTTGCACATGATATTTTGGAAGTGTGATGTGTCGTGTCTTTTTCATGATGGAACTTTGACTCTTCAAAATAGTTATATTATAGCAAAATAGACTATCTGCAGCTGGTGTGGTCAGGGCTTCTCAGAGACTTGAAGTGATCAATATCTTTGCCAAAACTTTGTTCTTGCTGATATTTGGGTCAAGCTTTTTTTATGATAGTGATGAAATGACTGGAAATACTGTCCAGTCAAGGAGAACAAAATGCACAGATCTAGTTCTGACAAAGGATTTTTAATTTCCAGTCTCCTCAATGACCTTTTAAACAGGATAATTCAGCCCATTATACTGAAAATAGAAATAAACAGTTCTTTTAATTTTTTTTTTCATCTGATATATATTGAGCATTCTTGTTTATTTTCGACATCTCTGCTGTTTCTGTTTCATTTCAGCAATTATAAATTGCTGAAAGCCTGTACTCAGATTAGGTATAACAATAAATCCATTCTGACTTCATAAACCAAGTTTTCTTTCTATTTTTTTTTCTCCTTTCTCTCTGGCAGTAATCAGCATCTGTCCCCCTCCAGCTTCCCAACTTCAGTGCTGCCTCATCACACTAAATATAATTTTCAGTGACTCATCAAATATGATAGTAGTAGGTTTTCAGCAGCACCCATGGGGTTATCACAGGATTTGCAGACCTCAAACAATCCTTTCAGTCGCTGGTGTTTTATAGAGGTCCTGCCACTTATATTCATTTAGGGAATCTGCAAAGGCTTTCCTTCCTATGGAGAAAAGGTTCAATTGTAAGAAAAAGGAAAAAAAAAAAAACCAACACCTTAATCCAGCTTTTCCTCTGTCTTTAATATGAATGATGCTGTTGGAGAAGCTGAATGATAGAAACTATAATACTATTGTACATAAGGGCAACAAGCCAACCATTCTCTTACCATTCTCTTCGTTCTTTCAAGAATTTATTTCTTCATTATTTTGTATCTCCCTATTTCAGATGACTATCCTGAAATGATGAATCATGGTTTGGAATCTCTTTTATTTTATGACTGTTATTTAAATTGGAAGTACAAAGTGTTACTATTATCAGTACTAACTGACACAAGGAAGGTAGTGATCCCTCACTGATAACAAATATCTATTTTAGAAAGCTGTTATTATCTTACTAGGATGGCCTATAATGTAGTTTTCTGCACCTTGGAACAGCAAATGTTAATGTTATGACAAGAAACTGAATGTGGAATTCATACAATTCATACACACAATCACACAAAAAATAAAACCTGAAAAAAATCAATATTGCATTACCCAAAGACACTGATGAATACATTACATCTACTAGAGGTTGGTGGAAAAAAAAAAAAAAA
>VXAA01007282.1:24310-62608 GCA_013399115.1 Anseranas semipalmata
AAAAAAAAAAAAAAAGAAAGAGAGAGAGAGATTTTACAGGACAACATCATTGCTTATTGGTTTACCTGACTGAAGTTCTGGGACTGAGAACATGACTGTGTGCAGGATTGAGATACTTGAAAACCCATGGGAAAAATGAATCAAATGTAGAAGTCAGCCAAAACATATTTTCAAAATTATGGTGATAAAGATTTGAAACTTCATGTGGCACAAAGGAAACCAGAAAAGGACTCATGATGTTTTTCTTTTAGTTGTCTAAATGGATAATTCACTTGTATAGCTTCACATAGTAAATATACTACTTGTCACTGAAAACCTAGCATGAACATAATGCAACATTTAAACAAATTTAAAAAGCTCGTACAAGCTAGCATTAAGGAAACTGCTTTAAGAATGTGCCAGCGTTAGTTTGGAGTCAATATACTGTGCATTCCTGTGCCCATTTTAACTTGTGAAATGTAAGAGAAGAAAGTTAGCATTTAAAATTAATATAAATATGAGGAGAATATGTTCGAAATATGAATTTTGAAAAGCTCATATTTGTTTTCATTTATAACAAAATATTTTATATTTTCAATAAAAATAAATTACAGAATGTACTTTCTCTCTCTCTCTCTCTCTCTCTCTTTGTATGGTTTTAAAGTAATGTTTTGGAGCAAGCTCCAGAAAAAGTGTTTAGTTGGCTAGAACAAGACTTTGATAACAGTTAAAGATCTGTGATACAAACAATCAAAAACAAAAGCACTAGTCAGCAGTTGCTTAAACTATTTTTGAGCTTGGAAGATGCTTTCGTTGCTTATCTCAAAATTCAGATTTGGGGTCTTTTACATAAGTGTCTCCTGTCTTGTGCAGCTATAACAGCATGAATCTGTGACAGGGGAGGTTCAGGTCAGATATCAAGAAAAGGTTCTTCACCGAGAGGGTGGTCAGGCACTGGAACAGGCTCCCCAGGGAAGTGGTCACGGCACTGAGACTGCTGGAGTTCAAGAAGTGTTTGGACAATGCTCTGAGACATATGGTCTGATTTTTGGGTGGTCCTGTGTGGAGCCAGGAGTTGGATTCAAGGATTCTTGTGGGTCCCTTCCAACTCGGGATATTCTATGATTCTATAAATATAACTCCTATTTGTACTGTAATTAGATTTAGCAACCAAGTGGAGTAGGCCCTCAGTGCCCTGAAGGGCCAAATTTGTTAAGCACATATAGACTATATATGTGGATACCTTTGACTTTTGGCCAGGACCTAGTGATAACTTTTATTCAAAGCCACGACAGAAAGCACATCTTTATATTATTGTTATATGGTTTTTACTTATATTGCTATATATTATTTGCTTGGGGTAAGCTGCTATAAGTTAAAATTCTGTGTTGTAGAGCATCTAATGGAAGAATTTAAAACTACACTACCTATTGCCTAGGAAAATATTTACCATGCTTGAACTAGGCTGCCCAGGGGCATCTTTCCCCACTCTCCTGAAGCTGCAATGTTTAACAATAAAATGTAGGAGCTGGGGTGACAGAAATAACAGAAAACTAGAGACTAAGCTGCAATAAGAGAATCCTCTTTTCTTCTTTCTGTTCTGAGGAATGTTTCCTTTATAACTAATTAACCTCTAATGAGTAAAACAATCTCTAAATCAGAGACTGGAGTCCAACATAATCAGTGTATGTTCCATTTCTTTATAAAGTTATTTTTTCAGATTATTTAATATTCATATAAATTTTGTATTAATTTCATATTCAGCTAGGTGGGATTCATCTATTGAAAGGTAGAAGTCTGTTGTGAAAAATTCTACAGCCAACCAAGTTATCTAGAATCCATCTGTGGTCAATGGAAAGAAGTAGGTTCTTCTAAAACTCTATTCATATGAACCCACATTAGCCATATAAAATATGTCACATAAACCCCTGAAGTGTTCATTTGTAACTCCATTTACTAAAAAGGAATTCTAGAGGACAATCCAGGTCTAGCAGTCTATGCCAAAAATAACCTCAAAAATTAGTTGTGAGATGGAATCCATCCCTTTAACCCTCTTTTGCTTATCACTGTTGATCATGGGCTCAATTCTAGTGACTGGAACACCTTCCTTAAAGAGTTATGTTTTAACCTCATTTATCTGGGGAAAAAGCAAAAACAGCAACAACAAACACCTAAATCCCAGGTATCTCACTATTATGTAAGAGCTGTGAGACAAAATCTGGGAAGGAAGATATACGCCATACTTATGTCTTAGAAAGGAACTCTATGGACTTTGCAGAGAGAGCAGCCAACTGTCAGTTCTGGATCATGGTTGTTGCTGCTCCAGGAACTCACCATTGCCCTGTGAGTGGTGTTTACTGAAGAGTGCCCATAATAATAATAATTATTATTAATAATAATAATAATAATAATAATAATAATAATCTTAACTGGTCCCTCAGCAATTTGTGAGTGCAATAGGAAATCAAACCTACCTTGTGTTTAAATTGCTGTTGAAATGTGGAAAAAATGCTGCTCCACAGAGGAAATGTCTGGACTGTAGACACATTACACAGCTTGTCAGGGTCACCATGTCAGCTGCAGACTCCATTTGCTTTAAAGTGGAGAATTTGTGAAAAAATATGCTTGCAGGATCAGATGCTTTGNCTTTTTGCTTTTCCTTTCCTCTTTTTTTTTTTTTTTTTTTCTGAAGTTTCTTGCCTGTCATTACTTCATTTGTTTCTTTTCCCCTTAAAATTTATTTGTGGACTAAGCTAAGCTAAGACTTTAATTATAATACATCCTACAAAAATTTTGTGAAAGTAAAAAGCCAATTAACAAAATAAAATTATCTCTAGCATTCCCTGAGCATATTTCCAAGTTGTTTTTGAGATTAGGAAAAGTCTTTTTTCAACTGTAGAGTGTTGAGCATGTGACTTTGGCTAAGAGATATCTCTAAGAAGTCTATATGACCTACTTCAGAGTGAAGCTATTCTCTCTCTAGCAAAAAGTAGCTAACAGCAAAACAATTTCTAATAAAACTGTCTCCTCCGTGGACCAGCTTCCTTCACTCTAACCCACATTTAAAACAGAAGTCACTACATTTTTTAATCAGGGGTTGCTTTATAACATCAGTATGGTGTCAGTCATTGCAGTGGGATAATGACACACAGTCAAATACCTTATACAACCAGAATCCAGCTTAATCCTGGTCCCCAGTTCTCTGGTCATTCACATACTTTGTATGTTAGTTTGCATAGGCTTTTCTTCCTGTGGCAAAAGCTTTTGTAATTCTGGAAAATATTTCTATCAGAAAGCTTTCCTTAATTTTGGTATAGACAAAAGCATACTAGTCTATTTCCACCCTATAGTTTTCCAGGGTCATCCAAGCAGCTATTGAACACTGCAAAGCTCCGAAATGAACTCATCTCAGGCAGTCAACAGACACAACATATTATAGTGCACTACATGGGTGGTCTCTGACAGAGTCCTCATTGTTTTAAGCACCCTGAAAAGAAGAAAAAAAAAATTAAAATCGTAATGATAACTAAGCATGACAGACATAGTGCCTTCATGGCTGTAGCCAGTCTACTCCAGAAACAGTAGAGTATTGTAGGCATAAACCGTTCTTTGGCATTTGGTCTGGAGCTGAAGAATCATTCGTTTGGAGTGGATAACTTTGTCAAAGTAGATGTAACCAAACAGCAATGATGACCACATGGCAAACAAATTCCAGTTGTTCAATTCCAAAGAGCATATTCATAGAATCATAGGATCATAGAATGGCTTGGGTTGGAAGAGACTTAAAGATCACCCAATTCCAACCCCCTGCCATGGGCCGGAACACCAACCACTTTTGATGCTCAAAGCCCCATCCAACCTTCCAGGGATGGGGCATCCACAGCTTCTCCAGGCAACCTGTTCCAGTAACTCACCACCCTCTGAGTGAAGAATTTCCTCCTAACATCTAATCTGAATCTCCCCTCTTATAGTTTAAAACCATCACTCCTTGTCCTATAATTACACTCCCTGATAAAGAGTCCCTCTCCAGCTTTCTTGTAGGCCCCCATTAGGTACTAGATTCTACCACATCTCTCTACATATAACAAGTTCCTTCTATATCATGTTATACTCTTTTATGTATATTTTTTAACTGATAAATTCAATCTATAATCTCAAAATATGTTCTAAGACTAATTAGTATCTATCTTATGTGTTCAGTTCTTGCTATATATTTATGTCTTTTAATGCTCTTTAATATTTTACATGTTGTCACTGGACATTATTAGAGCTGTATAATGTAGATATTGGCTACTCCTTTGGTGAGCTATGGATTTTCTGCTCATTATCCTGTTATCTATCTGCCTGTAAGTCACAAAGTCCCAAATGCTTAAGTTACATAAAATAATTATCCTTTATATTTTTCAGACCTATATAACATTCCTTAATTCTATATACACTATAGTAGCAGATAGAAAATCACAGATGACTTTCCACAGGCCAGTATGTTTGACTGCTTTTATATTTCAAGTTTTTCTACCACTTTTCAAACTCTAATTTTCACATTTATCATACCTTCCCATTTACATAGCATCAGATTTCCATCTATTTTTTAAAAAATGAAAACAACACCCACTACTTTTCACTGCTTACCAGTTAAATGACACAGACTTAACTTGATTTAATAACCTTTTTTGTTTGTCTTTAAAATTCACTGATAAACCTTATTGTTTACTCTAATTTCTACTGAAGTAGCTAATTCAGATTGTTACCTCTGTGGAGTCCTATTCAAACAGCATGCCCTAGAAAGGTCTGGAGTAATTTCCTCCTCTGAGAACCCCCCTCAAAAAATGTAATTTTAATCATTATCTCCAGACTTGCCGCAAGCTCTTTTTTAATGATTCATTCTTTACAAAGATCAGAGACTTCATATGTCTTTTAAAACTATTTTTTTTTAACTCAAATTAACTATTGAAAATTTTGTATTGCACTCTTAGTGTGCTGCCACAGAAGTTAATAGGCTAGACTTATAACTCTTACAGTGATATAAAGCCAATGCCATTTTATTGTCTTCTCTAACATAATATCTCTGCAAGAAAGTGAAGGTTATGCACAAAATTCACATGGCTCAGAAGGTGGAAGTGGTTTCACTGGAAAGATTAGTACCAAAAAAAGCTGTTTGGTTTAGGTGTCTGTTTTGAGATATTAGGGAAAGCTTTGATTTGCTTTTTAGATAATTTATATATACATATGATCAGAATTACAGTTTTTCATATTGACTTCATGTATGAGTTATGAGTAGTGAAAAGAATGAAGTGAATCAAATCTTACCTCATATGGACCTCGCCCACCTTCTGTGGAAACTGTGGACGTCTGAATGGTCTACTGAAAAAGATTTTCCTTTGTCACAACTGCCTTGGGGATGGGAGATAAAAAAAAAAAAAAATCTATTTTCTTTTTTGTCCACAAGATTCACTAATATTGTCCTTGATCTCTGTCACCATACCTGATATTTCAAAGAATATTTCTGCAGTACCTTACTTCAAACTAAGGCTGCTTTTAAATGAGTGGCACTTTGGTTAGAACTGTAAAAAAATAATATTATTTACAATGGAACACATTTCAGCAAATCATTATTTTTCTTCTACGGAAATTTCAGTTTTAAGTGTATCAATTTGCAACTTAAGAATGAATAATTAACAAAAATTTGTTTTGTGTACCAAAATATAGATTTTGCCAGGTTTCTGGAATAAATGCTGTTGTTCACCTCTACCTTTGTATTTTATACTCCTGATCTCCGTTGTAAAGGGGTTTCAATTCTAGTTATTCTGTCCAAACATCCTGTAAAAAGATCACTGTCAAAAATATTACATACCGTTAGTGAGATCTGTTACCAACCACACTGGTTATCATCACAAAATAAATGCAGTTGTTTCCTTGGCAAATTATTTCAGCTTACAACAGGCCTCTAAATTAGAATTTTTGATATTTCTTTGGACAGCTGTAATTGTGAGTACCCTAAAAAGTATTATATGACAGTGAATATCCAATATATTTATAGTTTTCTCATAATGTCCAAAGAAAATAACGTCTCTTTCAGACAAAATATTGACATCTTGTAAAGATGCTGCTAGTATCATGTATGAGTGTAAACGAGTTCAAACTTCCTATCCACATAAGAGCTGGCATAAAACAACACAATCCCTTTTTAGTAGTTGTAATATCTGCGTTGTTATTCCTTAAAGATGTAGGAAACATAGTGCTGGGATTTTCTCACCTAACCTTTATCATTGCCTAATCCCACGAGGTCAGCTAGATAACTAATTAAGGTTCATCCTATATTAAGATACAATATATTCCCCATTGGAGTTGCTTATCTCTTAGCTTTGATATACTATAGTAGACAATATGAATCACAGCCAGTATACAGGCTTATCTGCATGAATTTTCTAGTCCCCCTTAGGTGGAGTTCATGCTTTCCTGTGTACCATAAAAATACTTATAATACCCAGTTTATTCTGCATCTATTATTGCTGGTTTTCTTAGTCATATTTTTATTTCTAATACAGAGAATAGTAATACCTATATTAATCTCTAAACATTTTTCTGCTTCTTTAATACAACCTTTTTTGTCTGCTTCCAAACATTCTACTCGTTCCCCATTTCCATAAGGATAGCTTAAAAAAATTTATTTTTATTCAAATCCTGACAAAATGGTGTTGAAGGGCAATATATACTGTCACTCCAAATATTGTAATGTGAATATATTTTTTTCTAAACTTCATGAATAATTTTTCTTCTTACATTGAATTGAAAGTTTGAATTTTGCACTGAACAATCCATTTCAATTATTTTTTTAAGTTATATTTTAAAAGAAAAAAAAAATAGCACCTGAGATACAAGATTTCAATATCAAGAAAAAATAATGAGGTTTCCCTCCATATATCTGCCTTGTTCTTAAGAAGTTCTTGCCCTTGTTCAGAAGGACACTTGGCTTGCATCTGAACTCAACAGATATTCCTTGGCTCTCTTCAAGGCCCAAGGCTATCTGTGCAGTATTCTGTACAGCTTGTGTGTAAAAGTATCCTTGGGCAGTGTCTGACTGAAAAGCTAGGAATGAGTTAGGGCTAGAACCCCCTGGAGAAGGCTGGTCACACCTACCCTATACAGAACTTGAACCAGGTTTCTTGCTGATCATTGTGACAGTCCTGTGGTCCAAAGAAAACTTTCCCTTATGTGGATTTTTCAGTTCAAAATTACTTTTATTATGTGAGTTTTTTTTTTTTTTTTTCTTGCCAGTCATGATTTTAGGGTCTGTTATATTCTGCATGGGCTAACAGGATGTTTGAAGTAAAGGAGATTACTGGAAAAATGACAAAAGTGGTCTAAGGACTATCTGAGGAGTTCTTCAGTTTCCCTGAATGAGAATCATTAGACAGGAAAGATTCAAAATTCTTTGCAATCAGTGCAGATGAGTATGTACTTGCCTCTGCAACCCCTGTGTGTGGAATGCTCAGTAAGGAAGATGATCACTTGACTAACAGATAAAAAAAACAGCAGTCTGATAATGCTTCTCCTACAAGGTGGAAAGCAAAAGTCCCAATCTCTTTCAAAAAAAGAGAGAAATGTTGTCTAATTTTCTGAACATGGTCTTGTTAACTTATTTAGGCTATTAACGAAGTGTCTTTGAAACAGGAGAGGATAAAACCAGTTTAGTGTGTGCATGTGCACATATATCATTTTAACAGTCTGACAGTTGAACAGTGGGACAGTATGACTACCAGTATTATACTCAGAGTCTTGTTCTGGGGTAAAGGGAACATGCCATAAATACAAAGCCAAGAAATTTCTGGGCCAAAAGCCCAGAAAGCCAACCATATCCTGGGCTGCATCAAAAGAAGCATGACCAGCAGGTCGAAGGAGTTGATTCTCCCCCTCTACTCAGTGAGACTCCACCTGGAGTAGTGCGTTCAGCTCTGGGGTACCCAGTATAAGAAGGACATGGACCTGTTGGAGTGAGTCCAGAGGAGGGCCACAGGGATTATCAGGGGGCTGGAGCACCTTTCCTATGAAGACAGGCTGAGAGAATTGGGGTTGTTCAGCCTGGAGAAGAGAAGGCTCCAGGGAGACCTTATAGCAGCGTTCCAGTACCTAAAGGGGTCCTACAAGAAAGCTGGGGGAGGACTCTCTATCATGGAGGGTAGCGATAAGACAAGGAGTAATGGTTTTAAACTAAAGGAGGATAGATTTAGATTAGATATTAGGAAGACATTCTTTTCTGTGAGGGTGGTGAGGCACTGGAACAGGTTGCCCAGAGAAGCTGTGGATGCCCCATCACTCGAGGTGTTGAAGGCCAGGTTGGATGGGGGTTTGGGCAACCTGGTCTAGTGGGTGGCATCCCTGCCCATGGCAGGTTGGTTGGAACTGAATTATCTTTAAGTCTCTTCCACCCCAAACCATTCTATGATTCTATGATTCTAATTTGTCATTAGCCTGATTAAAGTCTTACACAGTCCTATCAGGATGCAATATTTTTAGTTAAGTTACAATATTTAGAATTCTCATAATCCATTTTATAACAAGAAAGCCTCATTAATAATTGTTATGCAAGAAAACATATTAATATATATGCCTTTTCTCTGGTATGGTGTTCACACTTTCAGTGTTCCTAATATGGAACGCACTAGTTTTTTTTCTCAAGTAGGAAGAGGGTGAGGTGTCCCAAAAGGGTTTCCAGCATCCTAGGGAGGAATTCAACACCACTGGTAGGAGTCACTTCCTTCTCACTCTGGGGACTGCTTTGCCCTGTTTCTAAATGTTTCCTCACTCCCGGCTTGTGCCTCCCGGCTGCTCCCAGCAGGGTGAGCGTGGCCCCACAGCCTCCCCCAGGCTCAGCCCCCCAGGGGCTCTTGTTTGCTGCGCAGTGACTCCCTGGCTTTGCCAGACCCTTCCCACAGAGACACTGGCAGAGCTCAGCTCAGGCAGGGGAGGCAGCAGGCACCTGGCCCCGAGGCAGGCGCTGAAACCAGCTCAGCCCAGCTGCGGCCAAGGGGAGCCCAGGGTAGCCCTGAAACCTCTGCTTGCAACTCAGGGCACAGGCCCTGTACCTTTACTAAGAGTGACAAAATTATTTTTTTTCTCAGCTACATGGATTCTTTCTGGGCTTAAGTATAAATCAAAGAAGAAATTTCAGGAACTGGAATCTTTAAGCTTAAAAAGTTGCAATGCCTTGGGAATCCAACCTGTTTGACACTTCCACAATTAAGAAGCAATAAACTGAAGTTATCAGAACTGTGAACTTTCAGTTAGGCACCAGAAATTCTAATTCTCACTCTACTCTCCTAAATATAACCTTTGGATCTAGCCATTGTTTCTCTGTTGAGCTGGGCTTTTTAAATCAGAACAGTTAAATTAGGAACAGATACAAAACGGTACATTTATTTGTTCAGTGATCACTCAAAGACAAATACAGTAACACTGGGTGTGAGGGAGGGTGCTAACTAGTTGATTGTCATTCTGAAGATGTTTTGGCACATCCAGAATTGCATAAGCAAGTAATTGACTGTGTATTGCATATTATAGCTTTTATCATCAGCACGTCAAAGAGACAGACAAATTGTCCAGCTGTCTCTATAATATTCCCAAGTATGCCTTTAGTAAGGGAAACTGTTTATGTTTTTTATTTGGTTTGCTTCTACCAGTGCTTAATTACATTTGCAATCATCTTCATTTAAAAACTCATGTTCCAGAGCTCAAAAATGAACAACTGAAAGTTAAATCTAGCAACAATTGTGTAAATATAAAACAGGCAAACTTCTGTTTTACGCTTTCAGTGAAAACACTGACACTACAACTACTGCTCTACTGAAAACAGAAAGAGGCATACCTAGCTTACCTTATGAATAGCTGAGCAGATTCTAATGGGATCAATCAGACTGAAATCTGCAGAAGTCCTCCTTTATTTCTACAGTACACACTATCAGGTTTTAATTTTGTGTTGTTGCATGCACAGGAAATGAACAGGAGTTTAAGAGGAAATTACTTTCCCCCTCTTTCCCCATCGGTATTGTATAATTCAGTTTATTGGTAAAAGCAGTTTGGATATAACAATAACCTTAGAGCTAACTTAAGCTTTGCTGTTATGTAAGTGAAGCAAGATTACTTTGACCTTAAATCTTGCTTCAAACAATAATACACATCTATTATGAACATAACATAAGAAGAATCTTGCACATGATATCTTCCACTGTAGAAAGATGGATTATGTCACAAGTTTGGTGCAAAACTGCAATAACGCCAGCTCAGGACATCCTCAGAAAACTATGATTGTGTATGACTTTAATTTGAATTTGGAGATTTAAGTTATACAGACCAAACTTGGAAGTTGTACCTCAGTATGCCTTCTCACACAACTTATCCTAAACAAATTGCACTGGCAGCTGAGCATGTATATCTGTGTTAGTCTATTTTCACATGTCCTTTTCCATAGCCAGAGAAGCACATTACTGCTGACATTTTGACTTCAGCTGCTTATGACCATTCTTGTTTCCTCCTAATTGAAGTTATCAGTCCTCTTACCTCCACAGGTTGCAAGATCACTCCTAACTCATTTTGGTTCACGTGAACTGATTTATTGACATTTCACATAGCAAGTCTCTGCCAAGACAGTGGTTCTAAGAAATGAGTTTACCTTTGTTAGTCGAGACTACAGTAATAACCACTACTCTGTAAGGCAACATATGCAGAGAACCTTAATTAGCGGAGGGAGAAAATGTTACAGCAGATAATTTACTTGATAAATTGACCTTTTAATCTGGAAGACATAACCATAAGACCATGTAGATAGATTTCCTGTGTAAGGCAGGTCATAGTGTTTAATTCAATAATTCCTACATCAAGACAATGAGACAGTCATGTCCGTGAGATTTACCAGAATTCCTGTTGCTGTTAAGAGCAGGGGATTGTTTCTAAAATATTATATGCATATATCAGAAAATGCCTGTGTTTAAGTAATGTCTGTATTTTAATGAAAACTCAGATACTGAGCTATATGTTTGACATAATTAGTTATAGATGGCATTTTTTCCATCCTTAATAAAATAACTGTTCACATATTAGAAGCTATAGCTTTGGTCTTTTAGCAATTTCGTAAATTCTTCATACTTTTACATATAAGGGTGCAAATTGTTTAAAGAATACTGAGTCAGAGTTCCCAGTTCTCTACAAGAACTTCCATTTGATAAAATAAATCTCTTGCTGTTTCATAGCTATGAAATTGAGCTGAAACAAATTTATCTGAGAGTGCATGAAACAACAACTTTCTGATTATCCGCAGTTCTATCTGCAGGAATCTACCATGATAGTCTATGTAGTCTAGCTAATAGGGTCCAGAGAGCGATTCATTTGGTCTCTGGAAGTGAGAAGTGCCTACATTGCAGACACCTAGGCAATATGACCCTCTCTCCCATATCTACAGTACAGACATTTGGTAGCCTCGCTATATAAGTTAGAGAAATAATATTCCTGATTTACCATGGCACTGAGAAAGCAGTGTCAGCAGAAGTCCTCCCTAAGGATATATTTATTATAAAAATGTTTTTCTATGCTTAAGGAAGATAAATTTCTTTCCTTTTAGCACTCACAGAAGCAGTTTTACTATAACTGGTAAATAGCATAGCTTGATCAGAGTAAAGTGTGGAAAAGGCAAGAGAGATCAATTACATAATTATTACACTGAAACTGTGAGAAGTCACAGCCTGGACAGATTCTCCCCCTTTCCTGAGGAATCACTTTCTAGGTTCCCCTGCCAGTATTGATTAAATCTCAATTGATTATGATGTTACCTGAGACAAGTAATTCATACATAAATCACATTCCAGATACCTCAAAGTACACCCAGCCTGCATTCTCAGATCTCTCAAAGGATACTTGCAAAACTGGCTTTTTCCAATTCCTTCTGCAGCTAAGTACATAGATGATCCATTTCCCATATTTTGTTATGCTTTCTCTCCTCTTTTTTGACAGTTAGTCTTCTTCCCTACCTTTGCCTGCAAGGCTATGAAACAGCCAGTTAGTCGCCAGTCTATACTGATGCATAGGACTGTTCCATTCCAGGTGCAGGGCTTTTCATTTGTCTCTGATAAAAATTCCTCTGTTTCCAGTGGCCCATTCCTTCAGCTTTTTGAAGTCCTTCTGAATGGAAACCATTCGTCCAGCTAATAACCACTCTCTTCAGTATGGTGTTGTCCACAATAGTGGTGAAGGTTAACTCTCTTCCTATCATTGATGAAGATGTTAAACGATATTGGCCCCAGTGTTAATACCTGAGGAGTGTCAACTGTGACCACCTACCAGTTTGATTTCAGTGTTATCTGCTAACCTTCTGATCCTGATGAATAAACCATTTTTACCCACCTTGTAATTCACATAACTGTTCAAGTCTGACCAGTTTGACTTCCAGAGTGCTGTTGGAGATCATTTAAAAGAAATCTTACTAAAGTCAAATTAAACATCTAATCTCATTTGCAGAGCCAGTCATTTTATCATAGAAATCGATTAAGTGGTTAAGGACAATTCAATCTTGGTAAATTCTTGCTGGCTATTCCCAGTAACCTTGTCCTTCCTGTGTTTGGAAATGGCTTCTGGGAGAACTTGCTACATAATTTTCCCAGAGACTGATGTAAGCTTGACCACCCTGTAGTTGTCTGTATCCTTCCTGACTTGTAAAATGGGAATAACATAAGCAAATAGTACACAAATTTGATTTTCCTCTTAGAGCTCCATTCTGTTGAAAGATATCTCTTAATCTGCCCATCAGAGATGAACAATATTTTCTAAATCATTTTCTGTTTTGGTTTGTTTTCTCATGGAGAAAATGTTTTTGTAAAATAAAAATATCCCATGGAAATATACAAATTTAACTAAATTGCTTCAGTTATGCAACATAACAAGTTGAAATCTTTCATTTGGGATGAAGTGAACATTAAGGAACTTGTGCTGAATTTCATCATGGAACTAGTATTTGTGGACTTATGCTTCTGCTCTTATACAAAATTCTGCTCCTTGATCACATTTCTCCTCCAATGTTGACCTGAGGAACCTTTTCATAAGGTTGAACTGAGAGCATATGTATCTTCTATGTATTAAGCATGTTTGAATACATGCTATAGATATATATTTATTATTGTAACTACAACATACTTTAAGATTCTTCTGAATTGACAAAAGTTAAGAAGACAGTGCATAATGCAGGCTGAAGCTTAGAGAAACATGGAATTTCCTTTCAGTAAGAAACTTTTGGACAAAAGTGTGATTTTTTTTTTTTTTTTTCCAGGGTGGAAGAGAAATAATCATTTGGATCACCAATTTTTATCTCCCTTTCTAAAGCTGAAGTGTCTCAGCTAACAGAAAGAACAAGATTGTTTTTCTTCAGTATTTTCAACAGTGATAAGCATATTTTCCCCGATCTGAATCCTGTTCTCTAGAAACTGGAGTATATGCATAAGATGTCCCTGTTTACCTATAAGCAGAAATATACCAGGTAGAGATTGGGCAGAAGAAAATATGCAGTACATTTTGAGGCACAGAATTTTACAGCTTGAACTACCTACTATTGTCATGATAAGGATGGAGAGCTAACAAGAAAAAATCATGATCATGATCATGCTTTGAAAAATCAACATTTTACATGAAAATGATTAATTACTCCATTTTGCCCATTTTTGTGGACTGCTCAGCAACAATTTAAAGTTGATTTTGTGCATGGGGCCATGACATACAGGAACCATTGAGTTTTGTTTGGTCTGTCAGCCTTGTAGGTAGTTTATAAGCAGCTTATGTCTGTTGTGTAATACTAGGACTCAGCCAGTTAGAACACTTACTGAGGCTGCACTTGTTAATAAATCATAGATTCATACATTCTCTTTGTTCCTCATACTTTAACAATTTTCTATGGTTCTATCATTTTTAAACCAAGCGATTGAAATATAAATGTTTACAACTCTTTTAGTTTGGGGATATTGTTTGACCCACATAAAGTTTGAAATGGATTGTCTTGTGGCAGTTCATCAAACCAGAGTGCTTTGATGGTGGCCAATACTTTATGTTCCATCACTTGCAGCTTTGGACAAACAAACAACAACAACAACAACAACAAAACAGAAAAAAAAAAAAAAAAGAAAAATTTCTGGTGAAAAAAGTCCATCAAAAAGTCAGGTGAGTACAGCTACTGTCAGTATGAACACTCTGAGGATCTGCAACAGAAGACATGAAATATGTGAAATATAGTACACTAAAATTGTTGCAAAATAGAAGCAAGTCCAGCAGAGGGTCCCCAGAATGGGAGGGGAGCTGGAGCATGATGCAAGTTTTTCAGACTTAAGAAGAGTGGGCTAAGAGAGAGCTTCCACTGCTGTCTTCAAAGATCTGCTTGGCTATTAAAAGGATGATACAATTAGACTCTTCCTGGAGATGAAAATAAAAAGGACAAGAGACAACTTACACAAACTGTAGTGGGGAAATCCCAGTTAGAAATAAAGAAAAACTTGACAGATGGGTCAGGCTTGGCTAGAGAGGCCGTGAAATTTCCTTCCTTGGAGATATTCAAAACTCAATTGAACAGAGCCTTCAGAAAACTGATCTAAATATAGAGTTGGATCTGACTTTGAAATCAGCCTTATTTTGAACAGGGATTTGAACCAAGTGATCATGAAGGTCTTTTCCAATTTTAATTGATTTAAAATTACTTTTTTCGTGTTTGAAACTATAATACATACTGTTTATTTTATGAAACATTGTGGTTTAACCCTGGCAGACAGCTAAGTGCCACACAGCTGCTCAGTCACTCTCCCCAGGTGGGAGGGGGGAGAAAGTCAGAAAGGTAAAAGTGTGAGAATTCATGGGTTGAGATAAGGACAGTTTATGAGGTAAAGCAAAAGCTATGTGTGCAAACAAAGCAAAACAAGGAATTCATTCGCTGCTTCCCATTGTCAGTTAGGTGTTCAGCCACTGCCAGGAAAGCAGGGCTCATCATGTGTAATGGTTTCTTGGGAAGACAAATGCCATCATGCCAAACGTTCCCCCCATTCCTCCTTCTTTACCCCACGTTTATTTCTGAGCATGACATCATATGGCATGGAATATCTCTTTGGTCAGCCTGGGCCAGCTGTCTTGGCTGTGTCCCCTCCCAGCTCCTTGTGCACCCCCAGCCTCCTCGCTGGCAGGGCAGCATGAGAAGCTAAAAAGTCCTTGGCTGTGTGTAAGCACTGCTCTGCAACAACTGAACTCATTGGTGTGTTAAGACCACTATTTTAATCAGAAATCCAAAATGCAGCATTGTGTGAACCTCTATGAATAAAATTAACTCTATCCCAGCCAAAACCATGACAATGAAGATGGTGAGGGAACTGGAAAGTCTCTCCTGTGAGGAAAGCCAAAGAGAGCTGGGACTTTTCAGCCTGGAGAAAAGAAGGCACAGCAGAGGATCTTAATAACACATATAACTACCTGAAGAGAGAGTACAAAGAGGATGGAGGCAGGCAACTTTTGAAGGTGCCCAGTGATATTACAAGAGACAAAGAAAGAAACACAGAATCACAGAATCACAGAATGGTTGAGGTTGGAAGGGACCTCTGTAGGTAATCTGGTCCAATTCCCCTGCTCAAGCAGGAACACCTAGAGCAGGTTGCTCAGGACCGTGTCCAGATGGCTTTGGAAGATCTCCAAGGAAGGTGACTCCACAGCCTCTCTAGGCAACCTGTACCAGTGCTTGGTCACCCTCACAGTAAAGAAGTGACTCTATGAAGAAAATTAACCCTATCCCAGCCAAAACCATGACAAGCGTATACATGGCTTTCCTCATAGGAAAGATTTTTCAGATAGGAAGAATGCATGTAGACACTGTAGAATATTTTAGATGAAAAGAAGGCCTGGATAACCAGGCTTCAGCAATGCTACTAGATCTGGTTTAATCAAGAAAGGAACCACATACCAAGAGTAAACAATCAAAGAAGTAACCGAAAATTTTGTAAGAAATCAGAATCAAATATAAAATGCTGTGTTCTACCTAACTGAAGACAGGCAAAAATAAATGAACTCTGAGAAACAACAATAAAAGGGTGAGAAGAACTCCAAGTCACTATGTATTAGTAAAGTCTGACAATGACATTTAAAGGAAATTTAGTGGTTCTAAAATGTGGCTAATAATCCAGGACAAAAAAAAAAAAAAAAAAGGAAATACCTTTAGGAAGTTCTATATGAACAACTGATTGGCAAACAATCTGCCTATCTTGATGTCAACCCATGAGTTTTCTTGTTTTCTCCCTCTGTCCTGCTGAGAGAGGGCAGTAAGTGAATAGCTGGCTAGGAACAGGAAAGCAGCAACCATGTCCATCAGTCCCCCTACTCCTAACTGCTTTTAGCTAAAACTAGAAGTCCCACTGATAAACAAGAGGAGTTGGATTTATTAACTTAGCCAGTGTGATTGGTGTGGTAGGAATGTTAACACCATGTGTAAGGAAAACAAGAGGAACTTGTCTCTGTAAAAATGGCATCAGCTCTTTCCAAGTAACAACTCAGAAGGAAGATTTTTGAATCTTTACAGATAAATGTTCTAACAGATAAATCAGAAGAAGGATCAGTAGTAGTTCTTCAGAAAAAAGAAATTTCATGTGAGCTTATAGCTACAGTTACTTAGGACTTCCTGTGAATTTACAGGAGGAAGGAAAACTGTGGTATCATTGATGACTAACTGATTGTTAAAAAGTGAGAAGACCTGCCAGTTGCTTGTCATATGCAAAATCTTAAATTGCAATTTATTAACTAACAATATGTTGTATTCAAAATTAAGAGGGAATTTGAAATTTGATCTTCTTTTAAATTAATCATAGAAGAAAAAAATAATGATAGCTCAGGTTTGAGTAATCATTATTCATGTCCAATTTCTGCACGCAAACATAGTGAAATTCAAGCTAAAATAGTTTTGGGAAATTACATTGCAAGTCTGGAAGATAAATGTACTAGAAATGACATTGTCAGACTTTTGGAAAGCATTTTTCATTTAGAAATAAAAACAATACAAAATCAACATGACATAGTGTAAATTAACTGAAAACTACCAAACTGATATGTTCCAATGAATTGATCAAAGAGGGGATTGCACATTGCTCTAGTATTTATTTTTGTTCTTGCTTTGGTGTTTTTTGTTTTGTTTTGTTTTGTTTTTTTTTTTTGCTTAACTTTCTAAAGGTGAGCTAAACTCATATAATCATGATCAATAAAGATTTCAATGACTCAAGGATTAAGTTACTACTAAATAAAGATGAAGACAACACACTCATAGAATGATAGAATGATAGAATATCCTGAGTTGGAAGGGACCCACAAGGATCATTGAGTCCAAGTCCTGGCTCCACACAGGACCTCCCAAAAATCAAACCACATGTCTGAGAGCATTGTCCAAATGCTTATTGAACTCCAGCAGGCTTCGTGCTGTGACCACTTCCCTGAGGAGCCCATTCCAGTGCCCAACCACCCTCTCAGTGAAGAAACTTTTCCTGATATCCAACCTGAACCTCCTCAGTGCAGCTCCATGCTGTTCCCTCAGGTCCTATCGCTGGTCACCAGAGAGCAGAGATCAGTGCCTGTCTCTTCTCCCCTCGTGAGGAAGCTGTAGGACACGATGAACAAACCAAGTTACCTCAGCAACTCCTCATATGTCTTGCCTTCTAGACCCTTCACCATCTTCATAGCCCTCCTTTGGATGCTCCCTAATAGTTTTATGTCCTTCTTAAATTGTGATGCCCGAAACTGCACACAGTACTTGAGGTGAGGCTGCACTAGCACAGAGCAGAGCAGGACAATCACTTCCCTTGGCTAGCTAGCAATGCTGTGCTTGGTGCAGCCCAGGGTATGGTTGATCTTCCTGGCTGCCAGGGCCCACTGTTGACTTGTATTCAACTTGCCGTTAGCGAAAATCCCCAGATCCCTTTCTGCAGGGCTGTTCTACAGCCGCTTGTCCCCCAGTCTGTAGGTATAGTCATCACTGCCCTGTCCCAGGTGCAGAATCCGGCACTTGCTCTTGTTGGTGATTGCCCAGCCCTATAATTTGTCAAAATCTGTGTCAAGGCCTCTTTACCCTCGATGGAGTCAACAGCTCCTCCCAATTTAATGTTGTCCGCAAACTTACTTAGTATACCTTATAGTCCTGCATCCAACTCATTTATGAAAACATTAAAGAGAACTGAAATACCAACCCAAGTAATGTATCAGCTCAAAGTAAATTTAAGTGAGATAAAAATCTTCTTATGCATCTAATGGCTACAGTTTTAAAGAAAGCCAGATTCCTGGACTAAGCAGATCAGATGCCTGCTGATGTGCAAGAGCTGATTCTCACATCAGCAAACCCCTTCTGCATCAAAGGGATGCTCTCTTTCTATATTTATTCAGCTGGTAACAAGAAACAATTTTAGGTGGCTTAAACTTTTATAATCTTGTTATGGGGTAAAGGGAACACACTACATAAACAGAGCCAAGAATTTATTGTTGGCCTAAATAAAGAATTAGCAGCGTAATCAAAATGGAACGAACACTTATTATTAGTTCAGTTGCAATAGATACTATCTTACAGCCCAAAATAATACAGTTAAAGTCTCTGTAATAACACGACTGAAATTTTCATACAGGGAAATTTATTAGTACCTACCCCTTTCCTTTGTTGTTGTGCTCTCATTTTCAAGGTTTCTAGTGGTCTTACTGTTAGCTGTTGCAGCTTCCCCAAGAAGAACTGCATGTGTGGGGAAAGGCATTTTATGAAAAGCCATTAGTGTCCTGTAGCACTGGAAGGAGTATGATACACTTGCTCAGCTTTCCTGCAGACAGCATTGGCAAAGCTGAAGCACAGGCAAGGGAAGGCAACAGGCACCTGGCCCTAAGGCAGGTGCTGAGGGCTGTGCTCTCAGCTCAGGACAGTGCCCATTCCTTCAGCTTTTTGAAGTCCTTCTGAATGGAAACCATTCATCCAGCTAATAACCACTCTCTTCAGTATGGTGTTGTCCACAATAGTGGTGAAGGTTAACTCTTTTCCTATCATTGATGAAGATGTTAAACGATATTGGCCCCACTGTGCTCTCAGCTCAGGACAGTGCCCTAGGGCTTTAACAAGGAATGGCAAAGAAGTTTGTTTCAAGGCTACAACAGACTTAATCTATAATCACTCTATGAAGAATTCTTTCATCAGAAACCTGACTCTGAAAAAGTCTTACAGGGTACCTGTTGGATAGTGGATTAATGTGGTATTTGGGGCCAAAATACTGGATTTTTTTTTTTCTATAAGGCTGTCAGAGAAATATTTGTTTGTTTGTTTTGTTTTAATCCAAAGCTGCAAGGGATGGAACATAAAGTAGTGGCCACCATCAAAGAGATNATAAGCTGCTTATAAACTACCTGCAAGGCTGACAGACCAAACAGAACTCAATGGTTCCTGTATGTCATGGCCCCATGCACAAAATCAACTTTAAATTGTTGCTGAGCAGTCCACAAAAATGGGCAAAATGGAGTAATCAATCATTTTCATGTAAAATGTTGATTTTTTAAAGCATGATCATGATCATGATTATTGTTCTATTTTGTGTTGTTTAGCTGAGGAGAAAGTAAAAGTTTGTGTAGAATATCTGTGTAAGTCTTGATGAATATTAAAAATCCATGAAGTGCAGTGAGCGGTGAGAGGTTATTTTTTCCTTTTCTTTTTCTTTTTCTTTTTCTTTTTCTTTTTCTTTTTCTTTTTCTTTTTCTTTTTCTTTTTCTTTTTCTTTTTTTTCTTTTTCTTTTTCTTTTTCTTTTTCTTTTTCTTTTTCTTTTCCTTTTCCTTTTCCTTTTTCTTTTTCCTTTTCTTTTTCCTTTTCTTTTTCTTTTTCTTTTTCTTTTTCTTTTTCTTTTTCTTTTTCTTTTTCTTTTTCTTTTTCTTTTTCTTTTTCTTTTTCTTTTTCTTTTTCTTTTTCTTTTTTTTTTCTTTTTCTTTTCATTTTTCCTTTTTTTCCTTTAACTTTAACTTTAACTTTAACTTTTCTTAGTAATACAGAAGTTCCTTTTCAGTTAGCAGTTAGTTTGAGAAGTCTTATATCCAGTGCTGTTCAGGCTGATGGTCACAGCAGCTTCTTCAGTCAATTTAAAGTAATTTTATTAGTCTGATCAATAAGAGCAAAAGAACTTTTAACTGTTTATTCCTGATCAAAGTGCACAAGACAACTGTCAGGCAAAATTTCGAAAGCTATGTTTTAAAAGCAAAATATGTCTTTTTTTTTTAATTTATTTATTTATTTTTATTTGTTTACTGTGTTTAGAACATTGATTTTTCTCTCTTTCCCTGTTTTCCTTATGGAATCAGTGGATCAGATGCAGGAATAGGAACAATAGGGAAAGTCAAAACATCTCTTCTGTATACTCTATAGTACCATTTAAAAGTAATATGGGTTGAATAAGTATTTGACAGATTAAAAAAAAAGTTCTTTACTAAAAAAAAAAATCTTGCAAAAGGAAATCTTGCAAATTCTATGTGTGTTCTGATGCTCTTTACAGAGACAAGAAAGGACTGAGAGCTCCTATGTTCCCTTTAGTTTTTATATAAGTACTCTTATGACAATACATAATAAAATACTGTACGAATTTTATGGCAAGTTACCTTTACCCAGGTATTACCCAAGCGTCTGGAGGCACATAAAAAGATATCTTTTGTGTTAATTCTTTGTGAAAGGAAATTATTTTTTTAGAATAGAAGATTCAAAAAATTTCCACCTTTTTTTTTTTTTTTACCTCTTGGTAAATTCTTGGTGAATTTATTGCCATATCTGGATCTCCTGATATTCCCTTAGACACTGCCTCCAAGAGAAATAAATATATTTCTAATGTATATAAAGTGTACTAGGTAATATGTGCCAAAATAACAAACGTGTATTTTATGAATATTTTAACAATTTAGCTAAGATATTAACATTATATTTCTTTGCATAGGCCAAAATGGATCAGTCAAGTGTGTTGATGATTGACAACCCCTAAATTCTGTGCCAAATGCAGCTATCAAATATTTCTCAGAGGTATCCACATTTGCCTGATTCATAACTCAGTTTCCCATTTGACTTAAAGGTGATTAGCATAAATGTGCCATATAGAGGTTAGGATTCAAATCAAGAGGGAAAAAAAACCTATAACATAAAAGTCAAATGTCTACTTTAATGCTTCATTTAAGAGGATAATATTTTGGCTTCTTGCTTCTCTTGCAAAATTGTTAATTGGGAAAAAAATCTGAGAAGTATTTATTTTTAGCGGTCTATAAAATAATTTTAGTGCCCTTATGTTTTTATTTCTACATTCTGCACTGGGAAATTAACTAATGATGTTCTCATTAAGTTGCAGACTTTTATGCTCAGTTTACACACGGTGCAGTTAATGAATTCAAAAATTGGAACTGCTTAGATTTTAATTAGGAAAGAAGTGAGTACACAAGTAAAACTTATCTCTGCCACTTGGGAATCTGATAATCTGGAAGGAGAATACTGACCTGGATGGCATAGAAATAGGGTGAGGAGAAGGGGTAGAGAATTCTGTCTCATTTTGTTGACGTATCAGTATCTGTGAATTCAATAGGGCAGGTTTTCTTCTTTATGATTTTCTATAACTTTTTTCAAAAACTTGTGTAATGCCTGTACATCAATTTGCCCTGATGGATTACCATAGCTGTAGGACAGCACACCCATTTGTTACCTATTGTTTTGCTATGATACCGTGGTTTTGTGCTAATTAGGGATATGCATGTGTTCTCAGCTGAGACAGTCAGCAGTATGTCTGCTTCCAGAGGTGGTTCTGCATTAATCACTGATAACAAGGAACATGAGCACGTGTATTTCCATGCTTCTGTCATTATTGCTACAGAACAATATATTGCTAGACAGCATATTAAGTTGGTTAAGCTAATAGAGTCATAATAGGTCAGATTCTGTTTGCATCTTCTTGTGACACAAGTCAGTGAAGACCTGTAGTAGTGGTGCCCCCAGGACTTGCTAGTTTTACAGTATAATGTAAATAGTATAATGTACCATTTGAGACAATGTAATTTAAACATGGAGGTGTCTGAGTGGAGACGCAAAATGGAGATGCAGCCGAAGAGCATATGCAGCTGTAATGCTCTACCACAGATGACAGTTGTCTTCTCCATTCAAACAAATGGGAAGATGATAGAGAAAGATCACCTTCTTCCAAAATAAAGATGAGTACCTTTAAAAACAATTTCCTGGCCTGGTAGAGTTGGATAAAGTACAGACTCATCAAAATCTTAACTGTTGGATTCTCTATAGTGTTTTCAGCAATGGATTCAACAAAATGTTCAAATGGAGAACACTTCATATCCCAAGACGTATGGACTTTTTTGTAATTTGCAGTTTTTGTTTTGTTTTGTTTTGTTTTGTTGTTTTGTTTTGTTTTGTTTTGTCTCAAGGATGCTGTGACCACTACATTGTAATACAGAAGTTGGATTTCCTTGTTATTAGGCTAATCATTGTCCTGGGCACATATAGGTTTGTGAGGCTTTGTTGAGAAAGCAAAATTTGGACAAAATTCAGAGATTGTGTGCCTAGACCTAGATCACTGTGGAGCTTTAAGCAGAGACCAGAATGGGCCTTTCTCTGTATACTTGACCTATGGAACTCAAGCTATGTAGTGCGAAAGTTAATCAGCGTAGGTAACTAACGCTGAGGCAAACTGGATTATAACCTAGAATATGGATAGGTTTTAGTTATCCTTGATCTCCTTATTCAGTCTCAAAAACCTTGCACGCTACGTTAGAAGTGTGTTTGTGTAACATGAATGAAGTCTTCATAATTTCAGATTTAAACCTTTATTTGATGTAGGATGGGAGATCCCATCCCAGTGGTTAATAGGAATGACTATAAGAAACCCAACACTATTTCACTTTCAAAGGAAATGATTCATGTGTAAAAAGTGAGGAACAGAAGTCCTGACAGTTTTTTGTTGTTGTTGTTGTTGTTGTTGTTGTTGTATTTTTGTTATTGTTAGTTTGTTTTAAATTTGTTTTTCTTTTAGATGGGAATATGACCTCATGTAGATGTTTATTAGAACTTGAAAAATGTAGTACTCATTATGTCAGATAACCAAGTTCTCATGTGTCTATACATACTGAGAGAAGATGATACAGAAAATGTGTGAAACATCTGATACAGATGTGAAACGGGACAAAATTCATGCTATGCAACAGTGGTACTTAAAATGGTACAACTGTTCTTACTTGTAACTCCTGTCACAAAGAGAATTTTCTGCTGACTACCAACACCTTTTGTTCCAGATCATTTCAGTCACCAGAGATTTATCTGCCCATAAAATCTTGATTCTTGAGGAAAGCAATTAAAATATAAATGTTTCAGAGTTTGTTATGTCTCTTGTTTAATGTTCTTTCTGACCTCGATATGTAAAACTTATTTCATTTCAATACGGTCTTTTTGGATTCTGTGAAATTTCCAAAATGTTTTTGAAAGAATTTGTCAGACATTAGTTAATGCTATCACTATTTCTAATGTGCAACATTTTCAGATGGTACTGACACAACTCAGAGATGTGAAGCTGCAAAATTTCTCATCAATATTTATGTGGCTCATTGGCATCAGTGTAAAGTGCAGCTCATTTTAATTAGTCACTGGCAAAGAACTTTTTTTTTTGTGCTTAAAATGACTCGTGGTGTAATAGAGATATTATTTATTTGAGACCTCTGTTTATTGAATAGCTTTAATAGGAAAATATGTTTCGTGTTTGTTTGCTTTCTTTGAATCAGACAAGTGGTTAAAAATCTAAACTGTATTTTGAAATATATTCAATATTTTAGGCTTAGTTAAAATTTTACATTTGTACTGCATATTCAGAACATTTTGAATAGCTTTTAGTTTGTGTTTAGTTGGGAGTTTACGTAGCTGTAAAAAAAACACTACTTATAGTAAATATTCCATTGTAACACTTGTTATGGAGTGAAGCCTGCTTACAAATGCTCAGACAATGAGATTTTTACTGCATTTGCCCATCTCTAACTCATCATAAGTTTATATATCATGGGAAAACAATTGAAGTTCAGTTGTCCTGTGGGGCCATCCCTGCCCGAAAAATCTGAACTGGATCTGCCCTTGCAGTTCATCTGCCCTGTTTAAGTATGGGCGGGGGTGGGGAAGCTCAGAGGAACTGTTAACAACTTTACACCGTGTAACACATCTAGGGCAAGAGGCCAGGAGATAATGACCAAAGTGGTAAATCAATTATTGCCTTTAGATATGGAGAAATAGAGCCTCGGGACTAGCCTGAGGCTATTTGATTAGGATAGCCATTGCTTTATAACCACCCTTTGAATTAGGAAGCAATAATAACTAAAAAAAAACGTCCCTTGGGGTATAGCAAAGGAAGAACACATCTAGGCACATCTACTGCTGTGCAGAATACTGAGGCTGAGGAGCAAAAACACAGCTGCCAGCAGGACTTGGACATCTTGAGTTTGTGGTGCTGGTTGCAGTGAGACCAGAGGCCTGGAATGCTGTGTGTATCCTGCACAAATGTGTGTATGTCTCAGTGACACACAGAACTGAAATCTTAGAATAGAAATCAGTAGCCGCCCTCTATACACATCCTGCTTAGTAAATTAGCCTTGATTTTTTGTCACTCAGTGGTGTAGTTCTGTTCCTGTGACTACCTGACCTTGAATTCACCTGAAACAATATTTTGATATCCTCTTCTGACTTAAGACAGCAAAACATTGGTGGTTTTCTTAACAAAAACTTGAGTATTCATTAGTTAATTAAGACTTAAATCTCTCCATTTCTCTATACCTTTTATGTTTTTGATCTTACAGTGTTGTGGTTTAAGCTGGCAGGCAGCTCAGCACCACACAGCTGTTCGGTCATCACTCCCCCACCACCACCCAGTGGGATGGGGGAGAGAATTGGGAAGGAAAAACAAGTACAAGCTCGTGGGTTGAGATAAAGACAGTTTAATAGGACTGAAAAGGAAGGGAAATAATAATAATAATGATAATAATAATAATAGAATGTACAAAGCAAGGGATGCACAATGCAACTGCTCACCGCCCGCTGACAAATGCCCAGCCTGTCCCTGAGCAGCAGTCCCCCTGGCCCTGGCCAGTCACCCCATATTAATTGTTCAGTATTATGTCATGTGGTATGGGACATCCCTTTGGCCAGTTTGGGTCAGTTGTCCTGGCTCTGTCCCCTCCCAGCTCCTTGTGCACCCCCAGCCTCCTTGCTGACAGGGCAGCATGAGAAGCTGAAAAGTCCCTGGCTGTGTAAGCACTGCTCTGCAACAACTAAAACATCGGTGTGTTATCAGCGTTGTTCTCATCCTGAATCCAGAACACAGCACCATACTAGCTACTAGGAGGAAAATTAACTCTATCCCAGCCGAAACCAGGACATACAGCTTCATGATTTTAATGTCATATTAGAAGTTTATGGAGATGACAATGTCTGGCCCAAGATTAATTTTACCTCCTTACTAATGATTTTAATGCCTGGTGCTTTATATATCAGCTTCTAAGAAACATTTGCTTTGATTCAGAAATGTTGATGTAAACAAAATGATACTCATGGTTATACTGTTCAAGTTGTAGTTATAATTGTCACAACACATGTCCCACCCCAACCCCACTTTTTTGTGTCATAGACAACGCATCTGGCCAGGGAATTTAACTGCAATTTGCTTTCTCAAAACTATACTGGTTGCATATATCCTGCTCATGCCTAAAAAATACCAGTGTGGGACAGTTTGTCAGAGTTTACCTATGAATGCCAAAGCCATTTTCATGAAGTATACTGTAATTTACGCCACTTACAAAAAGCAGCTATACTTCACCAGAGAAAAGGGTGACTATAGTAATGAAAGAGGGAAAAGCCTGTGGGTAAAGCATTTACAGTTTTTTCATTCTACTTAGACATTGTTATTTCTCTTCATAATGACTACCTGGGTAAACTGGCGCTTAAGCAGAACTCCTATTAACACAGTAGTTTAAAAAATCCTATCCAGAATAAAAAGGTGGCCTCTAGACAAATATGTATATTAATAGCCTTATTGTAAGTTTTTGGTCATGAAGTTATTATAAAACTATTTCTCCATATATAATAAAAAGTTGACCAAGACAATAAGCATAAACATACCCCCAAAGCTGAGTTCTAACTTACATTTCAAGCCTTTGTACCAGTAATCTAGATTTCCTCTTATTTTATATATATACATATGTATGTATATAGTGACTATATGATGTCCTTTACAATCAGAGACTTTTCTATATCTAACTAACTGCCTTTTATGATATATTTTAAAAGACCTAAAAGATTTAAAACAAGAATACAGATTTCCATTTAACATTTTTACACAACATCTGTTGGCTTAAATAGTATCTGAAAATGACAGCCTTGTTGGGAATGTGAAGGTCAAAGGTGGCCTTAACTGCAGTGATCATGAAATGGTTGTGTTGAGGATCCTGAGTGGAGGTAGGAAGGTAAAAACCAAGCTCTCAACTTTGGACTTCAGGACAGCAGACTTTGGCATCTTTAAGGATCTACATGGAAGAGTCCTGTCAGAAGAGAGGCCCAAGAAAGCTAGTTAATATTCAAGGTCACCTCTTTCAAGCTCAAGAGAGGTCCATCCCAGTGAATAGGAAGTCAGGCAAAAATGTCAGGAAACCTAAGTGGATAAACAAGGAGCTCCTGCCCAAACTCAAGCACAAAAAGGATACATACGGAGTATATGAGTATCCAGAGATGAAGTTAGGAAAAATAAAGCCCAAATGGAATTTAATCTGTCCAGCAATGTCAAAGACAATGAGAAGGGCTTCTGTAAGTATATAGGTAACAAAAGGAAAATGAGGGAAAAAGTGGGACCACTGCCGAATGAGACAGGGGACTTGGTAACACAGGACATGGAAAAGGCTGAGGTAATAGAATCATAGAATATCCTGAGTTGGAAGGGACCCACAAGGATCATCGAGTCCAACTCCTGGCTCTACACAGGACCACCCAAAAAATTAGATCATATGTCTGAAAGCATTGTTTTTGAACTCTGGCAGGTTCGGTGCTATGACCACTTCCCTGGGGAGCCTGTTCCAGTGCCCAACCACCCTCTCAGTGAAGAAACTTTTCCTAACATCCAACCTGAGCCTCCCCTGACACAGCTTCATGCCATTCCCTTGGGTCCTGTCACTGGTCACCAGAGAGAAGAGATCAGCGCCTGTTCTTCTGCTCCCCCTTGTGAGGAAGCTGCAGGCCTCCATGAGGCCTCCCCTTGGTCTCCTCTTCTCTGGGCTGAACAAACCAAGTGACCTCAGCAACTCCTCATATGTCTTGCCTTCTAGACCCTTCACCATCTTCATAGGCCTCCTTTGGATGCTCCCTAATAGTTTCATATCCTTCTTAAATTGTGACTCCCCAAACTGCACACAGTACTTGAGGTGAGGCTGCACTAGCACAGAGCAGAGCAGGACAATCACTTCCCTTGGCTAGCTAGCAATGCCGTGCTTGATGCACCCCAGGGTATGGTTGGCCCTCCTGGCTGCCAGGGCCCACTGTTGACTCATACTCAACTTGCTGTCAATCAAAGCCCCCAGATCCCTTTCTGTGGGGCTGCTCTCCAGCCTCTCATCCCCCAGTCTGTAAGTACAGGCAGGGTTGCCCCTTGCCAGGTGAAGAATCTGGCACTTGTTGTTGTTAAACTTCATGTTACTGGTGATTGCCCAGCCCTCTAATTTGTCAAGATATCTCTGCAAGGCCTCTCTACCCTCAAGGGAGTCAACAGCTCCTCCGAGTTTAGTTGCATCTGCAAACTTACTTGAAACACCTTCTAGTCCTACATCCAAGACATTTATGAAAACATTACAGAGAACTGGCCCTAAATGGAATGCTGGAGAACTTCACTAGTGACTGGCCACCAGACTGATGTAACCCCATTTACTAGAACCCTTTGAGCCCGAACCACCTGCCAATTGTTCACTCATCGTATCATGCATTTATCTAGATGTATGCTGGTCATTTTGTCCAGAAGGATATGTGAGAAACAGTATGGAAAGCTTTACTGAAATCCAAAAGATTACATCAACTGGCTTCACTTGGTCAACTAGGTGGGTGACCTTGTCATAAGAGGAAAGTAAGATCGTTAAGCCGGACTTTTCCCTCATGAACCCATGTTGGCTGTGACCAATGACTGAATTGTCCTTCAGGTGTTTTTCAATAACAAGTCTACTCTCCCCAGATCCAGGGTTGAAGTTTTGGTGGCAGTTTTACTCCTATTGCCAAAGATTTTAAACTCATCTATTTCATGGTCACTATGGCCAAGACGGCCATCAATTACAACTTTACCCATGAGACCCTCTGTTCACAAGCAACAGATCTAGGAGGGCACCTTTCCTAGTTGGATCCCTTAGTACCTGTACCAAGAAGTTATCACCAAGGTGTTTTAGGAATCTGATGGACCTATTTGTATCACCTGTGTGGTATTCCCAGTTCATATCTGGTAAGTTAATGTCCCCCATAAGGATAAGGGCAGCTGATCTAGAGGCATCTCTCAGTTCTTTAAAAAATATCNTCAATTACAACTTTACCCATGAGACCCTCTGTTCACAAGCAACAGATCTAGGAGGGCACCTTTCCTAGTTGGATCCCTTAGTACCTGTACCAAGAAGTTATCACCAAGGTGTTTTAGGAATCTGATGGACCTATTTGTATCACCTGTGTGGTATTCCCAGTTCATATCTGGTAAGTTAATGTCCCCCATAAGGATAAGGGCAGCTGATCTAGAGGCATCTCTCAGTTCTTTAAAAAATATCTTATTGGTGTTGTCATCCTGGCTGGGTGGTCTATAGTAGACTCACACAATGACATCTACTTTATTTGCTTGTCCCTTAATCCTTACCCAGAGGCTCTCAACCACCATCACCAACTGCAAGCTCCATACAGTCCAGACCCAGTGCCACCCCCCTGTCTCACCTGCCCTGCCTATCCTTTCTGAAGAGCCTGTCACCATCCATCGTAACACACCAGTCACAGGACTCTTTCCACCAGGTTTTGCTTATGCCAATGATGTCATAGCTCTGGGACTGAGTCAAGGCTTCTAGCTCTGTGTGCATTGGTGTAGAAACATTTCAAATGTGNACACAATGACATCTACTTTATTTGCTTGTCCCTTAATCCTTACCCAGAGGCTCTCAACCACCATCACCAACTGCAAGCTCCATACAGTCCAGACCCAGTGCCACCCCCCTGTCTCACCTGCCCTGCCTATCCTTTCTGAAGAGCCTGTCACCATCCATCGTAACACACCAGTCACAGGACTCTTTCCACCAGGTTTTGCTTATGCCAATGATGTCGTAGCTCTGGGACTGAGTCAAGGCTTCTAGCTCTGTGTGCATTGGTGTAGAAACATTTCAAATGTGCTTCATTGTATCCAGCACCCTATGGAGCAGACTGAAATGTCTCACTGGAATGAAATCCCTCAGATTTTGGTGAGCTGTTCCATAGCTTATCACCAGTGGGCCTGGTGTTACCACTTTCCCCTTTCAAATATAGTTTAAAGCTCTGTTGATCAGCCCTGCTAACTCCTGTGGAAAAAATCCTTTCCCCCCTCTGAGAAAGGTTCATCCTTTCACCAACAGGTGCCAGCAGGCCTGGTGTTGTGTAGACCATCCCATCCATGATCGAGAAACCCTAAATTCTGCTGGCAGCCACATATTGATCAGCTGGGTCTGCCTGTTCCTTTCAATATTGTTCCCTGGTTCTGGAAGGATAGAGAAAACACTATCTTCTCCCCTGATCCTTTAACCAATTGCCCCAAAGCCCTAAAGTCCCTTTTGATTGCCCTTGGACTTCTCTTTGATACTTCATCGCTGCCAATGCAAAAAAACAATAATGGATAATAATAAGAGGGCCATACCAGGCTAGTGACTTTTTTAGTAATGTCTATTACCTGGACCCCAGAGAGGCTTCCACTGTAACTCATTTCTCATGGAATGCTAAAAGTTCTCACAGACAACATGGTTATCAAAATAATTTTTTGGCCCTTAGAGGTAAAATCCATATTCTTAGGTACCTGAAGAGCGGTCTTGCTCACCATGGCAAAGTTAAACCCAAACGAATAGAACATTGGGCATATAATGAATATAAAGAAAAAATACTCTTCAGGTAAGAATGCATACACATTCTAAGACGTAATATTATTGAAAGTTGCTGTTATAATTTTTTCATAGATACCATAGAAGACTGTGTACCTTGAAATTTTCTGTTTTCCTTTACCGTACAAACGTTCTAAAACAAATAGTTCAGGTTAAAAATTCTTCTTGATCTTTTAAATCTATTGTTCTACTGTGCTGCCTAAACGACCTGTCTCAGTGCACTCCCTAGTGACAGAAAGTTCACTGCTGAAATTTGCCAGTCTGTGAAGCAGAAATGTAAGTTATCCATTACTCACTGTCTGCATTGAGCAATCCAACACAAACAGAAAGTGATAGCAATCCTGCTAATCTCTCAGCTACTGCAAAGCCCACTTACACACTATATGAAGGCCTACAAATTGAAAAGATGCAGTTTTCCCAAAAGGCAGTATTGATGAATTAGCCAAAAAATCCACTATTTTGCAACTGCTCACTCAGTGGTAAAGAATTTGTAACATGGTACAGAATTAACTTCCTTGCAGTTGGAGGAGCTTTTTGAGCTTATGCCAAATATTTTGTTGCATTCTGTTGTATAGAATGTTCACATAATATCCTCCTTTTGGGATAAATAATCATCATATATATATACAAGGTTTATCTACACTAAATTATACTGAATATTAAAAATAATTAAAGTTAAAATTCTCTGGGAATGCTTTTAAATAGAAGAGAGAATTTACATTGTTTATTCTAACTGTGTAGTATTCCACAACCTGAAATTCAAAGGGAATGGTTTGAGGATAACTTATGCTACTGAATTCTACCTCTTCAACTCAAAGAAGCATGCAAAGAAAAAGAAAAATAACCTAAGGGTAAGCAAGACTGAATCAGAAAATCCAACAAGCTAGAAAAAGCTTGACAAGTAGAAAATTTGCAAAGTATAATGAAAGTGTCTAGTGTTAATACAAGGTAATGCACCTCTTGTTAGGACTTCTATTTAGTTTTCAACTAAACACTTTGCTTGTTTGTTATCTCATAAATTTACCATATCCTGCCATGTAGTTTCCATAACCTTTGCTTTTTCTTCTTTCTTTTTCTTAGGCCTCCAGCTGACATTTAACAGATTCATTTGGCTAATTTGTGGAAGAAAAGTCCCTCAGGGACTCTTAAGCACAAAGGTTATATCTACATTGGTAAAAGAACCCACTCCAGGAGATGAACTGTGGCCCTCAGAACAAGAAATGCAGACTAGCTCACGTTCCTGTGGCTCAGGACTAGATATCTCTTGACTGGACTGGCTCATCCGTACTGAGTGTTCCCAGTCCCAGGTGTCTTCAAGGACCCAGTCAGTATACCACACTGGGTCCAGGATAACTCCAGGATAACCATCAATTTGTAGAATTCTTTTTTTTTTTTTTTTTTTTTTTTTTTAATACCCTTCCCCAGCCCCCTGGGTTCGATGGGTTCAAGAGGTAGAAATGAGGGCTTTTTGAGGGCTGTGTTGTCTGGATACAGCCTTGGTGGGAGTATGAGCTGGGGACATGGCGTGACCAAAGATAGGGCTGTGTGAGGACAAGGCACTCACTGGGACAGTATGATAGGATTCTAGAGGGAGGAAAGACTGGTGCAGTTTTGTCTGTAATGACTCAGGAACAGTTCATGGAGTGACTGTCTCCAGAACACCAGCCAGGATTTATCTGAAAAGAAACTAGATATTCCAATCAGAAAGATAGTATGGGAGTGACCTAATCTAAGGACTAAGGCTTAGGAATGAACAGGAGAGACATAAACAAAAATTTCATTTCTCAATGAACAACAGTCTTCTGGAAGTCTAAAAGCTATTAATTTTTAGAGACTGGGAGGGCATGCTGGGGAAATATCATTTTATAATTACTTATTACTTATAGTGTTTGGTATGCATCTGCTACATCCCCCTGTGAAAAGCAGGACACTGGGTTAACAGCACCACTTCTCTGACCCACTATGACTGTCTTATAGATGTTTAGTAGCACTGCAGCACTGATCTCGATAGTTGAGACAAGGACTGAATAGAGCACACAGGGGATCATAATATTCAGAGGATAACAGAAAGTACCTCGAATTATGCTGCCTTTCCCCCCTCTTCACTTATAAAGGAAAATCTGAATTATATTCAGTAAGAGAATGTAGCCAATGCTCAAGAATACACAAAACACTAAAAATGATTAAATGAGCATTGTCTGAAACATACGGTAAAATATGTGCTGTCATACTACCTTTTCTTTTATTCAGTTTAGTTACAGAGTTGATTTAAAGCTATTTAAATGGATCAAATCATTAGAGAGAATTGTGAAAAAAGGAGAACAGTGAACAAAAAGGGACCAGTAGGGTGAGTTGCATAGCTATTCTTTACCTCTGAAACAAGTTCAGTGCTTAGATATCACCTACATCAAATTACATACACTTGAAAGTAATGATGCCATTAATCCTTCCTTTCTTCTTGGCTATGCAAGACATTTGTTAGAAGTATTACATTTTTTCATAGACTGATTAGTAGCTATTTGCAAGGGGCAATTCATGACCACTATACAGTTCTTTTAACTTTTTAATTGTGTATGTATAATTAAATCTCTTTGTAATTCACAATAAGTGTTGTACTTTTGGCTCAGTTGTAGCTGTATTAATGTTTGTTTTGCACTGAATAAACGTTTATTTCTGCTGCCTCCACCATGAGTTTTAGTAAATGCGATATGATTTCTGTTTAAAACATTTTTAAATCATACTCTTTGAGCCTGATTTCTTTTAAAGCGAGAAACTGTTTTAATTTGAGGGATTGTTTCTTTACTACATGTCATGGTTTTGGCTGGGATAGAGTTAATTTTCTTCATAGAGGCTCACATAATGCTGTGTTTTAGATTTTTGATTAAAGTAGTGGTGATAACACACTAATGTTTTTAATTGTTACAGAGCAGTGCTTACACACAGCCAAGGACTTTTCTGTTTCTTATACTGCCCTGCCAGCATGGAGGATGGGGGTGCAGAAGAAGCTGGGAGGGGACACAGCCAGTACAGCTGACCCAGGCTGACCAAGGATTTATTCCACATTGTATGGTGTCATGTTTTGCAATAAAAAGCTGGGGTAAAGAAGTAGGAATGGGAAGAACATTTGGTGTTATGTCATTTGTCTTCCCAAGAAACCATTACACATGATGAGCCCTGCTTTCCTGGAAGTGGCTGAACACCTGCCTGCCGATGGGAAGTAGTGAATGAATTCCTTGTTTTTCTTTGCTTGCATGCACAGCTTTTGCTTTACCTATTAAACTGTCCTTATCTGAACCCATGAGTTCTGACTCTCTCCCCCCTCCCACCTGGGGAGAGTGAGTGAGCAGCTGTGTGGTTCTGCGCTGCCTGCCAGGGCTAAACCACAACAGAACATAGTGTTTTTTTTTTTCCCCTGTAATATCTGAGTTGAAGGAGGAATGGATTGAAAAAGTCCTTCCTGGCAACACAAGTCCTTTCTTTAATTCTTAACAGCAACTGAGTTTCAAAGAAAAAAAAAAAAAAAAAGAGAGAGAGATTGAAGAAGAAGAAGAAATTAGCTTGGAAAATAATCTTTGTTTCTCAGACCAAATGATTTTGCTCATCAGTGCATTTCTGTTTTTCGTGGAATTGGAACATGTTCAAACCTTTCACAAGACTCAGAGAGCAATAGCATGTGTTCCCTCTTTCATGGGGAGTGATTGTTTTCTTTTAGCATGCCTGTCTCTAGAAATAGAAAGTACTAGCATTAAGTATATTCTGCCTCATTTCCTGCCTTTTTTGAAAAACTAAAGCTAAAGTACTTGTTAAAAGTGCAAGACCCTGTATTTGGCTCTGATGAGGCCGCACCTTGAATACTGTGTTCGGTTTTGGGCCCCTCGCTACAGGAAGGACTTTGAGGTGCTGGAGCGTGTCCAAAGAAGGGCAACGAAGCTGGTGAGGGGTCTGGAGAACAAGACTTATGAGGAGCGGCTGATGGAGCAGGGGTTGTTTAGCCTGGAGAAAAGGACACTCATGGGTGACCTTATCACTCTCTGCAGTTACCTTAAAGGAGGCTATAGCGAGGTGAGGATTGCTCTCTTTGCCCAAACAACAAATGATAGGACAAGAGGAAATGGGCTTAAATTGCACCAGGGGAGGTTTAGGTTGGATATTAGGAAATATTTCTTCACTGAAAGGGTTGTGAGGCTTTGGAACAGGCTGCCCAGAGAAGCAGTTGTGTCACCATCCCTGGAGGTCTTAAAAAACGTGTAGATGTAGAGCTTAGTGACATGGTTTAATGGTGGACTAGGCAGTGCTAGGTTATAGGTTAGACTAGATATCTTTTCCAACCTAAATGACTCTATGATTCTATGATTCTATAAGTATATAGACCTTCTGAGTTTTGTCTGTTAAGAACAGATAGATTCATTTTCTTCTCCAAATTAGTTTTAAAGAAAAACAGAAAGATCATAAGTAGTTAAATGTCTAGTAGACATTATCATAAAATAGCTATTAATTACTAAAGAAAGAGATAAGACCTAGTAAATAGAACTCATATTTGAGTATTGAAGCTGACAAACTTCAAAAGCATCTTCAGTCTTTTTATGTCATAATGAATGCTGAAGGCTTTTCATAAACTTGACATCTCACAAGAAAGTTTCTGTAGCAGATTGAGCAGGAATAATGGAAGAATGTGATTTGGATACCTTCTTCAAATTAAGCAAAGCAAAGTTCTCTCACATTAAAGGTGAACAAACTAGCTATTAGGTTTTTGTGTGCAACAGTGTTTAAGCAATGTAAGAAGTTACCTCCTTCTCCAATCTTTTTGAGAAAAGCCTTTTTTTTTTTTCCTATGACAAATGTATTTCAAAAACTTACTTATGCATAAGCTTCTTCAGAATTCTATGTATTTTTGCAGAGTCCCACTAGTGTAGTATGTGAACTCAAATGACAAACCACCCTGATGTCTGCCAGTAGGTATACAGGAATAGTCTTCTTTTTGTTGTTGTTGTTGTTTGTTTGTTTGTTTGTTTGTTTTTCCTACGAAATAGGTCCCTAACTGCACAGAAACCATTAGAATTTAGTTGCCTACATAATAAGATTTAAGCCTGACTTTAATGTTTCTGTTTTAGAATAAACAGGATGTTTGAATTTGGACTGCAAGAATATCTATTTTGTATGTTTGTGAAGGTGTTTTTTTATTTGTCATTAGATCTATACACTTCAGTGAGATTTTTCAGTACAAATTCACATAAATGAATCTGATTTTAAGTTTAGATTTGAAATTGAATAAGACATGGGAAGAATTAAAAAAAAACTAAATACTATGGTCTGTATTTTATTTTGTTGGAGGATAGAGATGTGCAGCTTGTACCTTTTGTTGTGACTCTGCATGGGAAAAGGCAAGACTCATCTGTTACAAAGCAGAAATGAAGAAATAAAGAACTTGTAGTCAGTCCCAAATGCAAAGCCACAGTCATGAAGCATGTTTTGAACTCAATAGTCAGGAAAACAAACAAACAAATTAAAAAATAAACAATCAAACAACAACAAAACAAACAAACAAACAAACAAAGAGCACATTAGGCTTACCCAGTGTCGTTAGAGTGGAATCAAGAAGTGATGTTAGGAACAAACTCTTTCTCATGCTTCATGATGCATGCCTCAGAGACTGGAAACCCCTGTAAATTGCTTGATTCTAAGTCAAAGAAATGCCATAAACTCATTTAACAATCACTTTTCTTATTGGGAAGCACAGCAATTTCTCACCTTTAACATCCATTATTATTATTATTTATTTATTTATTTATTTCAATAAGGCTGCAAACAGTATTCATTCTCACATGGTGTTATGCACCAACTATTGCCAGAGGCAGGATGCTATTTTTATTGGACCACAAGTTTCTTGCAGAACAGCAATCCAAAGTTCCTAACTGTACAATATTTTACATAGCAGTGATTAATTCTCTTTTATGAATTTTATTTGTAGACCACTATGACACTAATGGAAGTCCACATGAGAAGATTTCTGGGATCATAGAGTCTGAATAGGTTTATCAGACTTTAACAGAAATAGTAAAGATGCTTTATGCTTGCTGGGAAACATTTTTAATATAGTTTTTAAAACAGAGAGATGTAAATGTGTTTGTATCACCTTTGTACAGAACTGAAATATTGGAAAGAAGGAATCTAGAGATACTGTTTAAATTAAAGCAATTGTCATAATTGGGTATCCTGCAAAAATATTATTATTCAGTCCCTAGAGTAACAAAAACTTGGTGTGTTCTTAAGAGAGTCCACAAGATGTTAATCTTACCTACAAACTCATTTGTGTTTCTTTGCATTGCTGTCTTTGATTTTCCTCAAATATAACAGAATTTCCTTGCAGTAGAATATATATATATATAAACAATATAATATCTTTACATTTCATACAGAAGTGGATCTGGCATAGGTGTTGCTATTTTCAGTTATTGGATGGAAGGGTGGAACAAAAATATGTGAATAAATTATGTATTTCTTTGTTACAGAGAAATTGCTATGTAGTTTGCTGACGTTTTACTTCACGCTTGGTATGAAGTATTCAGTTATAACTACCTTATCAGGTTCTTCTTCGAAAAAAACAAACAGCAAAAAAAAAAAAAAAAAAAAANAAAACAGAGATAAGATCACTTGAACTATAAAAAATAAAATACACACATATATATGTATATGTGTACCAAACATCTGTGATATGCATAGAATCTACAGATTTTGTTTTTATAATATTATGAAACACAGACCAGAACAGAGTTCCGCATATGAACAAGCCAACAGATGGTAAGAATCCTCTAAGGCAGTCTGTAAGCCAGAGTATAAATACTGCTGCTGTAAAACTAATCACAAGAGGAAACTAAAGCCTGCAGATGATGTATCATTAAGCAAAATAGTGTAAGAACTCTGGACTCTCGGTTTGGATGATTTGGTGAATATCATCCTTTCTCAAGTTATTGTTAAGCTCTCTTTTCTGAAGAAAAGGAAAAAAGATTCCTAATTTTAGTGACAGTGCTATATTTGTGGGGAATGGTGTAGGGTTGGAGAGACATCACATTTGTCCTAATTGTGTACAAGAATTATGTGAAGCCCTGAACATCTTTGAAAAATATCCTGTGTTAGCACTGGACTAGAAGCTGTGTGAATAAAAACATAGGTGATGACAGCAAGACTCATACCAAAGTGGGGGCACAGCTTTCTGCCAATGCCCAGCCTGGGTAGCATCAATAAAAATTAAGTCAGGCAGTACTGCCATGTGCTTCTTGGCTTCCAGCCTGAAACTAGGAACTTAACCAGACCTTCCAGTTGATAGTATAACTCACAAACAGTAGTTTCTAGTCCTCTGGACAGATAATTTTAGTCCTATATTATTATTTTCCACTCACTACACTCTGATAATCAATGACCCATACATGGTCTCCCAGAAGTCAACTATGCAGTTAACTACTTGATCTAAAGTAATTGAAATAGACATGGAAATCTGTGTGTCTTTGGCATATTTAAGACACTTCATGTCTTTTAAAGAACTGTACCAAACTTCTTACAAGAAAAATAAATAAAGAAGGTGCCATGATACGCTTCCCCAAGACCCACCTTAGATTGCACCTTGGCCTCGATGACAAATTAGATACCCTTGGAGATGCTCAATACTTGCACTGCATATTCCATCCACATCACCTCAGGAGTATATCTCTAAAAAATCAGTTGCATCATTGTAAGTATTGTGGGCAATCTTTCAGAGTTTATTAAATTTCTTTCCAAAGAGTGCTGCTGGTAGTTGCTGTTTGGATCAATGTGAACTTATTAAATAATGAAGTCCAAGTTGGGCAGCTCACATAACATGAGTCCCTGCTGTCCTGTGTGGCTGGCCCAGAAGATCTATCTGCATGAAGGACTGATAAATCTGACTGAATCAATATCAGTTCTTTGCCTGTAGTTATAAGCAAAATTTCACTACATCATCTAGAAGGTAGGCTGTATGACTCTCATATTTTGCCTCACCTGTAAAAAGTCTTAAGAAGCCCTAAGCATATTTCAACCATATCTGAATGTATAGTACATGCTGCATAATTGGTTACAGTTAGAGCAAGTATGTCCCTGACTGATAAAAAAAAAAA
>VXAA01007282.1:62622-99152 GCA_013399115.1 Anseranas semipalmata
AATGATATGTATTAGTATCCAACTGAAATCAGACTACTATGCTCAGCTTTAAGTAAACCAATAGGCTTTTCGAATTAATCCAAAGTGTGAGAAACATTCTCTATGAAGAGATATAATGCTAAGAGATATTTCCTTAATCATAGATCTATATAGATATGTAAAAGATTTTTATTTTTTGTATTTTAGCCTGCCTGAAATTGAAAAATCAGGTGTTTTTAACTCTACCATCACTTCACATTTTTATTCTATTTTGCTTTCCTTTCAACATACATTTAAGAACACATTATCACTGCTGCTGATGGTTCTTTTCGTGTAAAACGCACTTACATATATTACAACATTTTCAAAAGAATTGATAGAAATAGATAAGGCTTTCTTAGAAATATACCTATAACCCTCTAGGCAAGGCATATAACAAAATGTACTCCCAATGGATGTCATATGCTAACACTTCACTCCCTCTGCCTGAACATTTTCAGGCAATCCCTCTGAAAATTTGATTGCTGGCTGGTTTGATAGCAAATACAATCTGCCTCACTTTTGTGTTGAGTTATGCAGTATATATAAGATTCTATAAAATAGCCTGTATGCTAATTGCACAAATTGGAGCAGGCTATATTAGCACAAAGAAGAAAATAAGGAAGTAGTTAAGATTTATTTATTTTTTATTATTTTGGACACTCTTCCCTTACTGTGTTCTCTTATGTTTCTTGTAAATTTGAAGTGAAATGCATCAGGGACTAAAATTTGGCACACTGTAAGCAGCCACCACTTTGTCATTCTTCAGTCCCTTTAGCACTCTGGTGGCTTGATTGCAGGTTTCTCAGCAATGAGGCTTTTTCACTTCCATCTCTCGGTGGCCCCCCATTTACAATTTCCAGTGCTAAAGATGTAGCAAAATGTTGTTACTATAGTTACATGGAAAAAAAAAAAAAATATATATATATATATATATATTTGAAAAACACAGTTGCATTAGGAACCTTTTTTCCCACCTTTACAAGAATATCAGCCCAAAGTTTGTCACTCATTCCTGAGGACTAGTTCGGAAGAAGAGTACCAGTGTTTGTTTGGAACTTCTCAGTGTGGTCCTACTTACACACAGGCTGCTGCAAAACAGCCTTTTGCAGGATCCTATCAGCTCAGGTGAAGTAACAGACTTGTTTTCCCAATTTATAGTATTCATTTGCAGTTCTCTGATTAGCTATCTGTTTCTCTACAGCCAGCCACATGACAGCTATTCATAGCCTATTCATGAAGGAAATCAAGTTTTTCTGGACAAAACCAAATCCATTAAAAACATTTTAATTGATCTAAGGAAATGTATTACTATATATTTCCTTTGTATATTTGATGTTTTCAAAAAGAACTTCAGAAAAAATAGAATACGAGTGAAACAAAAACAAGGAGATACAAGGAGAAAATTAAATGCTTGTATGAAACAATGCTGCTCTGGCAGAAACAAAGGAAGAGTGCTAAATGCAAAGAGCATTGAAGAGCAGTTTGAAGAGCTGTCTGTAGCAAAATCAATTAATGAAACATAGCAAAGAGGCACCTTTGAAAGAGACTAGAGCATTCCTGTCTGGAGGAAAGTAAGCAAAAGAAACTGATTGGCTGAAGGATGCTTTCCTGGTTCACATTCGCTAGTACAAGACATTTTCTAATATACTGGACTGTTTATTAACAATTTAATTGATCTCTGAATTCATACACTGTTTTACAAACAAAACAAAACAAAACAATACAATACAACACAACAACAACAAAAAACTACCAACCAGAGCCAACCAACATAACAAACAAACAAAAACCAAACAGGAACTGTCTTATTACCACAGCAGGTATTAATATTTTCTAACAGACTTCTTACTCACTGTGTCTTCTGGAAATAGAAAAATACACTTTTAATGTGGTTATCTTTAAATTGTATTCACTGTTACCTAAGCACCACAATTGTTTCTCTGATTTTTTTTTTTCCAGTTCAGTAACACAGTAACCTAAAAAAGAGCAACCACCCAAAATAATTGTATAATCATTGCTATTCGTTTACAAAAATAGTTAACTGGTTATAAACACAACTATGTTATAAAATGAATATACAAGAGATATTGTTACTGTACAAGATATATAGTCTGGGTAAAACCAGACTTTAACAGCCATTAGAAAACCTACTGCCAATATTTCTATGTAGTGTTTAGCTCAACAACAAAGTTGTGGACTGTTAGTTGCAGATCAAATGGATACATATGCTATTATCTAACTGCATTCACCCTTTTTTACGTAAGAGAAAAGGTATATATCTTCATATATACCTGTATACCTGTATACCTTCATATGTACTTGTATATAGACCCACATGCATAAGCAACCATATGCATATAGGTATATATACATACATTCATACTTATGTATATACAAGTACATATAGGGTACATATAACAGGTATATGTTTCTTATAGAGGCTTTTACACAAACAGTGGCTGAAAACAGAACCCTCAGAACCAAGTAACTTTTTCATTAAACAAAATTAAGCTTGACTTGTGTCTTCATATTTGGAAATGTTAATATTCAGCAAATGAGATATTAACCACAAATTAGCTGAACACAGCAGCAGATTCAGACAATATCTTTCTCTTAAAGCATTCAGGGTTTCAGTCATCAGCTTACTCAAGTCGATACCAAACTCATGTTACGTTTAGTACTGTAAAGCCAAAGCTTAGCTCTGCTTAAAAAAAGGGAGAAAAAAAAACTTCACAGTGAATTATAAGAAAGCAGCAGAAAAATATGATAGATGAGGTAAGCATTATGCACCCAATGAAAAATAATGGTTAGGTAGTTAAGTAGAGAAAAATAATTAACTGAAATTGAATTCAGTAATCATTTACTTCTGGTAGTACCAGATAAAATCAGTAGTTATCCCTGAAATTCTTTAATTTATTTATTTAGAACATTTCACCTTGTGGTAGGAATCCAAACACTATTTTATAAACAGAAAAATGCAAATGTATGTATGTACACACACACACACACACACACACACACACACACGTATTTAAATAGAAAACAAAAGAGTTTGGAACAGCTCCTATCTACAGCTATCCTTTAGGTGATCTAGCGTACATCACAATGTCAAATCCCAGTCTATTTGCAACAAACAATAAGGGAGAACTGAAAACTATGAGAGAGATTTTACAGGCCTAATGGAAAATTATCTGATGTCAGAGGTAGAATTCCCAAGTAGCTAGATGCAGTGAAAGGATTAAATTCTGTTTTATGAATGTGCATCTGGGTTGTTTATCCACTGTATTTCCAGTGGATTATAGTGCTACAGCTGAGTGGGTGACCAGGGCAAGAATTTTTCTCATCACGAAATAGCCAAAAAGCATATGTAGATAAAATCCCAAATTTCAAATATTCTAGTATAAAGGATTATGATTACAAAAATCAGCTATTATCAATACATTTATGAAAATTGAGTTAACTCTATTTGCTTCTCTGGTATATATATAATATGTTTTTGTTTGTTTGTTTGTTTTTGTATTTGTTTATTTGTTTGGTTTGGTTTTGCTTGTATGTGCTTTTTTTGACTATTATTTTTATTTTCTTGTGTTGGGCTGCTTCCAAATCCAATTATCTGAGAGCTCTGGAAGTGGATTTGGAACCTTATAAAAATGTAAGATTATCAACTGTTCCACTTTTGCTTATAGACAGATATATTAAAATATTATCTTCCAAGCTGAAAGGTAATAAAAATATTTAAGTATACTTACAGGTTATTGAAAATAATGTTTAATTATAAATTTGATACTACAAATGAACAAAAATCTCTATAGAAAATTAAAATGGCTTTGTGCCAATGTCAAAGCAGTTTTATCCATATTTTCTCTGTAATTTACTTATTTGGGAAAGCTGTAACTTTTCCCCGTGCATAAGTGTGTTGAGAGGTGTTCTCTCAAGTGTATGCTCCCAAGGAAAGAAATTCTGGATATTGCATATTTTTCAGTATTTGGCACATCCCTGGGTTTTAAAACTGATTCTTTATGTAAATGAAGAGTGTCAGAGAGACCAAAGCTGCAATGTCCAAATCTCAGGAGGACTCATTAAACTGAGGCTGTTTGTAATCTTGTCCTTTATGTTCATGCACGAGTATCATTCTGCCAGGATCCCTGGAAGTACATTCCTCTTCATAGTGTATCCAGGTGGTCAGGTTGTGTAGGGTGCATGCAGGATTAGCTGTAGTAAAAAGGAAGCAACGTGTCTTAGAATTTAAGCCTGTGCTTCCATCACAAGCAATGCACTGACAGTGATAGTCCTAAAACCAACTTGACTTTTCTATTGTACATAATGATTTCTCAGGTTTAATAACTTTCTTATCTAGAGTGCCATGGGGATGAAACTCAGCTGATAATCAGATATATATATATATATATATAAAGCTATCTATCTATCTATCTATCTATCTATTTATAAAAATTAGCATTGTTTTAATATGTAAAACAGAAGGTTTTTCAGTCCGCATGGATACATGGGTGTTGCATTGCCTATTATACGTAGTTGAAAACAAATCAGGCTCAAAGTGATTTATTGATTTCTTAATGACATCTAAGTAACTGCCAATCAGTAAATTACAGAGTCAGGATCAATGTCAAGAGATAAACTACAATACTAGACAGTTACAAAACCTTAATAAACGTTTTAATTTCTTGAAACATCCTTCTATAACTAATCCCCAAACCTTCTAATACATACATGCACCCCCACTCTCCCCAGCCCCTCTGCTGGCATGTGGGTACCCCTCGAGCCCTTCCTGTGGGCAGTGCGGGTGCTCCAGCTCCAGTGGTGTCCCTGCCACCCCTGCACCTGCTGCCTTGCATTGAGAAAGCCCCTGGTGGTGCCAGCACATAGTGCTACAGGGCCCTTATGCTGTGACCACCAGTGCTGTTTGCTCCCTGGGGTCTCTCCCGCCTTACAAACCTTCACATTTCATTCAAGCCTTTTTTCAAGATGACTCTTTTTATTTTATTTTATTTTATTTTATTTTATTTTATTTTATTTTATTTTATTTTATTTTATTTTTCCCCAAAAGTCTCTTAGTAATCCCATGGTAACTGCTTGATCCACCTGATGATCTTATTCCTTTTTAATGTGACCAGCTGGGAGTTGCTGCCCTTTCAGGCAGTTAGGTATGTTTGATTCACCCATAGTGCCTATTCTTATCTTAACAAGTCTTGTTATACAGAACTTTTGCTGAGGGTGAGCCATGAAAGCACCCACTGATATGTATAAATAAATACATTTAAATCACAGAATCACACAGAACCATTTAGGTTGGAAAAGACCTCTAAGATCATCCAGTTCAACCATTAACCTAGCACTGCCAAGTCTACCACTAAACCATGCCACTAAGCACCACATCTACATGTTTTTTGAATACCATCAGGGATGGTGACTCAACCACTTCTCTGGGCAGCCTGTTCCAATGCCTCACAACCCTTTCAGTGAAGAAATTTTTCCTAATATCCACCCTAAACCTCCCCTGGCACAACTTAAGCCCATTTCGTCATCTTATCACTATCAAATGAGCATATGTATATATGTCTGTTTTTACAGAGGACATCTTCTACCTATTTATTTATTTATACACCTATTTATTTATACACACAGATGAGTTTATGATTATGAGTTTTTGTCTTTCTTCACCTTCTTTCCATCTTTCTCCAATATATTTTTTTTCTCTCTTAACCTTCAAACAATTAATACCTCCTCTCTAGACCCTATATTTTTAATTTTAACTAAGCTGTTGACATTTTCTCTTGTCAGGCCTATGGTGAAATTGGTTTGATTTAATTATTGCCATAAAATTATCAAAGCACTGTCTTCTAAACCAGAGAATGATGTTAAGAAGTCAAGCTAGTCAAGCAGTGTACATAGAAATCTGTGAAGGCACTGGTGTGATGCTGTATAATACAAATAATATTGTTAGAAGGCAATGGAGGGGAAGACCTCATAAATTTTTTTAGCTAGAGATTCATGATATGATAAACATGTCTTCATGAATTTCACTAGCTTCAGCAAGGTCTTGTAAAGTCATTATGGATACAATCTCTAATACACTGCTGTAGTTCTAAAGCATAAGATGTCCCTTTCTTTCCCCATTGTCCTGTTTCTCCCAATGTCTTTTCTCCACTTCCTGCATTGAATCTCTTTGTTGGTAGCATTACCTTATCTCTTCTACTATCCCATTCTCCCCACTGTCTGCTATAATATATTAATTGAAAACAAACATACAAAGCAAATACTCTCTTCTTAGTAAGAATGATGATTTACCTGCACTTTGACAGCCATTAACTCCCATTACTTAAATTCTTTGTCCTTTCATCTCTGTTTTCCATTGGTTTTTACACTGTGTGTTCACTAAGTCAGGAACCATGTTTAAAGACTGGTGAAATGCTTATGCATAAGGATTTATCCTGACCTCTGTAGTGGAGGTAGTGGAGACGGACACAAATCCATTGGCCCTACCAATACAGAATGTCTGAAAAAGGTAGTTGCATTGTATGCGTAGAAAAATGTATGGTTCCAGGTTCTACATGTCCATTTATAATTAGGAAAGAAATGTGACACTGGACAATAAAGTATTCTGTGGCAGCACGGACATACTAGGCCCATTTGGCTTGCACTCTGATTTTAAGAGGTACAGAAAAATCTGATACATCCAGGCTATCACTGAGTCTATCAATTGTGTCACATGTTGAAGGGATCTTGCATGTGGTAAATATTCTGATATTGTGTGATGCATTCTAACATAACTTTTTCCTACTTTGAAACACAGATTAAAAAGACGTTATAAGAAGGTTATTAGAAGAAGTTATTAGAAAGAAGTTGTAAGTAACCAAATTAGCAATAAATCAGAGAAGTCAGTTTGTAAACTAAGGTTTTAAAATGAAAAGTATAAAAATGGAAGAAAAAGAAACAAATGAAATTAAAAATTGAAAAAGTATTGAGACTTGCTAGCATTGTCCCAATTTGAAATTGACAAAAATGGTGAATGAAAATAAATCCTGAAGCATAATTTGTCATCACATAACATATTTTTTAGTCTTTTTATTTTTTTCCTCTAGAAATCTGAAACTTTTGTAGCACCTCACTTTGATTTCTAATAAAATGCAGCTGAAGATAAGCAGGATGCTTCACAAAGGGCAAATCGTGCCCGACCAATGTGGTGGCCTTCTATGATGGAGTGACTACATCTCTCAACAAGGGAAGACTAACCAGTGTCATCTGTCTGGACTTCTGTAAGGCCTTTGACACAGTCCCGCATGACATCCTGATCTCCAGATTGGACAGATATGGATTTGAAGGGAAATCCATTCAGTGAATCATCTTGAAGACCACACCATGAGAGTTGTGGTCAATGGCTCTATGTCCAGGTGGAGACAAGAGATGAGTGGTGCCCCTCAGGGGGCTGTCTTGGGACCAGTGCTGTTTAATATCTTTATCAGTGACATAGACAGTGGGATTGAGTGCACCCTCAGCGGGTTTGCAGATAACACCAAGCTGAGTGGTGCAGTCGATACAACAGAAGGAAGAGATGTCATCCAGAGGGACCTGGACAAGCTTGAGAAATGGCCCCATGTGAACCTAATGAGGTTCAACAAGTCCAAGTGTAAGGTGCTGCACCTTGGTTGAGGCAATCCCAGACATGAGTACAGACTGGGAGAAGAACTCATTGAGAGCAGCCCTGCAGAGAAGGACTTGGAGGTTATGGTGGCTGAAAAGCTTGACATGAGCCAGCAGTGCGCGCTTGCAGTGCAGAAGGCCAACTGCATCCTGGGCTGCATCAACAGAGGCATGGCCAGCAGGTCGAGGGAGGGGATTGTCCACTTCTAATCTGCCCTTGTGAGGCCCCACTTGGAGTGCTGCATCCAGGTCTGGGGCCCCAGCACAGGAAGGATGTGGAGCTGTTAGAGTGGGTCCAGAGGAGGGCCATGAGTATAATCAGAGGGCTGGAGCACCTCTCCTATGAAGAAAGGCTGGGAGAGCTTTGTTCAGCCTGGAGAAGAAAAGGCTCTGGAAGACCTCGCTGTGGCCTTTCAGTACTTAAAGGGAGCTTACAAAAAAGATCTAGGGTGATTTTTTACTCAGCCGGATAAAGATAGGACAAGGGGGAATGGTTTTAAATTAAAAGAGGGGAGATTTAGATTAGATGTTAGGAGGAAATTCTTTACTCTGAGGGTGGTGAGGTACTGGCATAGGTTGCACAGTGAAGCAGTGGATGACCAGTCCCTGGAAGTGTTCAAGGCCAGACTGGATGAGGCCCTGGGCAACCTGGTCTAGTGGGTGGCCCATGTCAGGGGGGTTGGAACTAGATGATCTTTAAAGTCCCTTCCAACCGAAACCACTCAATTCTATGATTCTATGATTCTATTTGATGATTCTATGATTCTATGATTTAATTACTCTAATTTTGAAAATAAGAAATGCTAAGAGAACTTGGCATGATGCACGAGAACAGAAATAATTTTTTTTTATCTAAATTGCTTCATATCTCATAATAAAACTGAGAAACTTTTTTGAGTTTCTGTCAGGAGCTTTTGAAAGAGTCATGTAATAACAACTTCAGATTTGTATATTCAGACAAATTATTTCATATAGGAGAAAAGGAGGAAAAAAAAAAAAAAAAGGACCCTACTCCAATGTAATAGCTTCAAAAATGCAATCTAATTCCAAGTCTCACTATTCCATACACTAACCAGTTCATATTGGCCATGTTTTGGTAGTTTTAGTGAATAGTTAAATAAAATAAAATAAAATAAAATAAAATAAAATAAAATAAAATAAAATAAAATAAAAAATTGTTGTTTTATTTCCTGGCAGGGCTGGGATGGAACATGTTTTCCCTTCCCATTGATCTGTTTTCTGATTTCAAGTGTTGCACAAGGCACATGGACACTTAAGGCATGATCAGCTAGATGTCCATAGAGGTTACAGAACAAAGTTTCAAGTTCCTGGACTGAATTAGTCATGGAAGAGCCTTGAATGTGTTAAACTGAAATACCATGAGTTTAGTCTTTCACTCACTCTCTGGAGCCATTTCTCTTTGAGTAATTACAGCATTTCCAAACTGCCTAAGTGTTATTCTTGGAAGTATTCTGCTTCCCTTTCTTTATTTCTGTCTGGCTGCCAGAGTTTTTTAAGTAAAGCATTTTGCATTTTAAGTTTTTTTTTTTTTTTAATTGATTTTTTTTTTCTATTTTTTTTTTTCAATATTAAAACAAACGGTATACTGGGTAGAATGATAGATGGTAGAAAATCATGCCAACAAAGTGATTAAGAAGAAGAAACAGAGAGGAGACACCTGGAGAAATAAAATGGTGGTAGAGGAAGAAAGAGATGTTTTATGCTTTCCAACTACAGTGATACATATTAGAAATGACGTCAGTAATGAGCTTTCTCAGTTGAACTGTCTCCATCCTACGTATGTACAGCTATGGTTTCCATTTTAATGGGTCATATCTTCCAGCAAAAATCAACTTTCCTGAGAAATGACCAGCTGCCACAGTTTCCTGTCCACACATGTTCTTGGCAATGTTTTTTTTTTTTCTTCTGAAAGTCTTAGACAAATACATTGGAAAATAGTTCTGTATTTCCAAATACTAAATGCAGTCTACGTTAACTGGGATTTTTTTTTTTTTTTTTTTAATACCAGGTATTCAGTAAAGAATAGTCAGAAGTCTACTTCTGTGAAGTAAAAGTATGAATTAGCTACAGAAAAGTCCTGAGGTTTTTAAAAAAGAGATACCTAAATGTAAACTGCTAGCTTGGAGTTTCAGCCTCTGGAAGTGTTTTGTGTGCACTACAAAAGTGAGAAAACAGCTGTAAAACATTGATATTTTGCTATCTTTACCTTTGCATTTGGTTTACAAAGGCATAAACAAAGAGCACTGAAGGATTAAAGCCCTTAAGTGTACACCTTCAGGGTGTAACTCATTGCTTCCTCTGCATTTTGCTAGGGACTGGCTGAGCCCTGCAAGCCCTGCATTCTATTAAGCTCAAGAGATAACATACATGAATAGGAAAGATATTCCTTTTTTTTTAATTCTATTCTTTCTGTATATATTACATGATGACCAGCTCAGATGGTTGTGGAGCTTTAAATCTATGTATAGGTACATTACAATAGGATCTAGGGACATCATTGCATGTTTTCTAGAAGGCTTTGTACTGGAAAGCTGTCATGTAAACTGGAACTGTCATGGAAAGCTCTACATTACAACAATTAAAGAAATAATTATTTGCATCATTCGAACAGGTACGAGTAGTATTGAAGTTATACTACTGATAAATGAATTCTCTTGCACCAAATTAGTGGCCAGAGTTCCTTAAAAATGTAAATACGCATGAACACTAACATAAATGGATGACATAGTCCATTCCCTTCCTCTCTAAAACTTACAACATAATAATTAGGCCAGTTTTCAAAGTACACAGTATTTATATTCCAAACACCTACAACAGGTTGAAGGGTATGGAGGTGGAAGAAAGTGAGGCAAAACAGAGTCTTTAAAAATAGCAGGCTTTCTGATGGAAGTATCAAATGAATTTTATTTATTTATTTATTTGTTAAAGCAGCAATGATACTTTTAAATGATATGTTATGAAGCAGTTTAATGCAATATAACACTAATTCCCAGGCATGTTATAGAGCACCATACTGACTTGTTTTTCCTTTTCTGATTGGTCTCAGAACTATGATGTTTAACTTTTTAAAAATGTAAAAATAAATATTTACAACACAGAAAAAAATGTATATTGCATAATAATATAAGAAATGTTTACACTAAACATGTAACAGAACAGGTTGTTCTGTTCAGTTCATAGAAACAAAAGGACTTTAGAACAAGAGAAGAAGTCTTTCAAACAAAAGGCTTGCTGGAAAAAAATGATTGAGGTTTTTCAAACAAAAGTTTTGCTGAAAAAAGATCTGTACTTCTATATTACTTTTAATTTTCTATTATGATTAGCATTTTGTCTACTGCAAAATAATCCACACCTTATTTGCTGCTGGATTTTGCCCAAAAGCAAACAACAAATCTGTACCAAAAATAAACCAGATGACATTAATGAAGTCTAATTACACCAAGAACATTAAATTTATGATAGTACACCTGCAGATGGTGCTATTCCACAATATTTCCTGCATACAATCAGACTAAAATTCATCAGTTGGTCTATTCTTTGATCTTTCAGTATATATTGCCATACAGTACACACAACTTTTACATAAAATGATTGTCTGCGTGTGAAGTCCAGACAAGAGGGAAAATGATACATAAAGATATAAAATTTCCACATCTTAAAGATACTTCCTTTTTGTTGCACCTCCTTTCTATTGTAATGTTAGCAGTTAGCAAAAGATGTCATATTTCTTTCTATAGCATTATGGTGTTGTTTGTGAGACCAAAAATTATGGTTACTCAGAGATGCTACATTTTTAACTGTATTTCAATTCCAAACATGCCACAGAATATAAACATTTGTTAGCAAATGTTCTCTTGCAAAATAGTACTATGTATGGGCTATAGATTAAGAATTATACTTTTCTCAGGAAGATTGTGAAGACAGTAGAAATTAAATATTGCTCCACAGAGAGAAACATTTTCAAAGTTGTGCTTATTACCAGAACAGAAGACCAAGGGGAATACGAGTTACCAAGGTTATTAGTTCATCCCTCTATGCTATAAATTTAATGAGTTTTCCATTGGAACTATCTGTAATTAAATAATATCATTACGCAGTTTTTCATTTTTTATTCATGAATGAAAGCATCACTACAACTATTATGATGACTACTGCTACTACTACCATTACTATTAATTTGTAGAAATCATGGCTTAGTACTTCATTGTCTCTTTTTGGAGGGCCTAATTCTAGTCTCCAGTCCAACTGGACAGTCTTGTTTGAATCAATAATACTTCACTGATGGTAATCAAATAATGATTTCCATATTTACAGCATAATGAGACTTTGTAACTGTATCTGAGTATAGTAAACAATTTCAGAAACATTTCTAGATATTAACTCACACTGCAGAGGCCTAAATAGTTCAAGTTTTTTTTTTTTTTTTTTTTTCCTACGTGACTATCCCAGAACATTACTACTTTATAGCACAACAGAATAACTGCTAATTTTACTTAGATATTTAAATATCCAAAGTTTTTGGCAATATATAAATCAATAAACAGTAAACATTTTTTAGAATAAAAAAGATACACATATGATGAGCAAATGCAAAATTTTAATTATGGGGTAAGATGAAGGAATGTAAGTTACTTAATGGGGACATCCTTACTCACTTGGTACTAATGGGAGCATTTTTATTGCCTTCACTGGTGTCATAATTGTATATAAGAGTCTTCCACAGCTAAAACCACTCATTGAAATCAATAGGAGGTCAGAATATTTCAGGAATATAACCGTAATTGTTGACTTTTCTGTTGGTTTTGCTGGCAGATTTGCATTAGGGGTCCATGTTATGACTTCTATAGAAGAAATAAAAACAAAAGAAAAGCAAAAACATTTCTCTACTATTCCTTGGAAGAAGGAAATTAATCACTTCTTTCCACTCTGAAAACTAAACAGATGATTTAATAATTAATTATTATTACCAGGAGCTCTTCTGAATACCCTGTCCATCCTCAGTATCTCTGATGCTTCAATTCACTTGCTGCTATATGTGGAATTTGCTCTCCAGAGAGAGAAAAGATCTTCAAAATTCCTTATTCCTTCAATTTTAGCTTTAAAATAATATCTGTTGATACCTGAGGAAACTGAGTTTCTGTCTTCATGAGATCATCTATATCATGTGTGCTTTCTGTTCTGTGGGAGTAGCCAGTGGAGTCATCCTCCTATGGGTTCATTTATGATATTATGATGTTAAGCTCTGAACAGAACTGTGAATTTTAGCTCCATCTTGCTTCTTTGTTAAAAACACAACACTTGGCCTTAAAATCTTCTTCAGGTGTATATATGACACAAATGTTCTCAAATGGGTCAGCCTGTTGTAAGTCCGTACCAGGTACATTGAACTTGCTTGAATTTTCTGTTGCTGAAACCTGTCATTTGTCTTCAGACAAAAAGATTTTTCTACCTTGCTCATATCCCAGTTCCACTTTACAAGCTGTGCAGTGAAGGCTCAAACAGCACCAAAAAATAACCCATAACAATACATTGCTAATTGTTAGGAATTCATTTAATCACTATTTAATTGCATAGTGCTTTACTGAAACAAAAATTCTTCTGTTACATACTGAAGATAAATTTGGAAGAAAAGAATATGAAGTAACTCATCTGTTTTGTAATAGAAAAATCTATTAATGTAAATTTTTTCTTTCTACATTCAGAGTTGTGTCTGCCTGCAGACATAATACGATGGCCTTCAAACTCATTCTTTTCTATATATCACAGAATCATGGAATGAATCACAGAATGGTTGAGGTTGGAAGGGACCTCTGGAGATCTGGTCCAACCCCCTGCCAAGCAGGGTCACCCAGAGCACGTTGCACAGTATCATCTCCAGGTGGGTTTTGAAGATCTCCAAAGAAGGAGACTCCACAACCTCTCTGGGCAACCTGTTCCAGTGCTCTGTCACCCTCACAGGAAAGAAATGATTTCTCATATTCATCCGGAACTTCCTGTGTTTCAGTTTGTGCCCATTGCCACTTGTTCTGTCACTGGGCACCACTGAAAAGAGTCTGGCCCCATCCTCTTGACAGCCTCCCCTCAGATATTTGTACGCATTGAAAAGATCCCCTCTCAGTCTTCTCTTCTCCAAGCTAAACAGGCCCAGCTCTCAGCCTCTCCTTGTATGAGAGATGCTCCAGTCCCCTCATCATCTTCATAGCCCTCTGCTAGACCTGCTCCAGTATTTATATGTCCCTCTTGTACTGGGGAGCCCAGAACTGGGCACAATACTCCAGGTGTGGCCTCAGCAGGGCTGAGCAGAGGGGGAGGATCACCTCCCTTGACCTGCTGGCAACACTCCTCCTAATGCACCCCAGGATCCCATTGGCCTTCTTGGCCACAAGGGCACAGTGCTGGCTCATGGTTCACCTGCTGTCCACCAGGACTCCCAGGTCCTTCTCCACAGAGCTGCTTTCCAGCAGGTCAGCTCCCAACCTGTACTGGTGCAAGGAGTTATTCCTCCCTAGGTGCAGGGCCTGGTATTTGCCTTTGTTGAACTTCATGAGGTTCCTCACCACCCAATGCTCCAGCTTGTCCAAGTCCCTCTGAATGGCAGCACAGCCCTCTGGTGTATCAGCCACACCTCCCAGTTTTGTGTTATCCACAAACTTGCTGTGGGTGCACTCTATTCCATCATCCAGGTCATTGATGAATAAGTTGAACAACACTGGACCCAGTACTGACCCCTGGGGGACACTGCTAGCTACAGGCCTCCAATTAGACTCTGCGCTGCTGATCACAACCTTCTGAGCTTGCTATCCAGCCAATTCTCAATCCACCTCACTGTCCACTTATCCATCCCACACTTCCTGAGCTTGCCTATGAGGATGTTATGGGAGACAGTGTCAAAAGCCCTGCTGAAGTCAAGGTAGACAACATTTACTGCTCTCCCCTCATCTACCCAGCCAGCCATTCCATCATAGAAGGCTATCAGATTGGTTAAGCACGATTTCCCCTTGGTGAACCCATGCTGACTACTGCTGATCACCTTCTTCTCCTCCATGTGCTTGGAGATGACCTCCAGGATGAGTTGTTCCATCACCTTTCCAGGGATGGAGGTGAGGCTGACTGGCCTGTGTTTTCCTGGGTCCTCCTTCTTGCCCTTTTTGAAGACTGGGGTAACATGGGCTTACTTCCAGTCCTCAGGCACCTCTCCTGTTCTCCAGGACCTTTCAAAGATGATGGAGAGTGGCCTAGCAATAACATCTGCCAGCTCCCTCAGCACTCATGGGTGCATCCCTTCAGGGACCATGGATTTGTGGGTGTCAAGTTTGCCTAAATGATCTCTAACCCCACCCTATTTGACCAAGGGAAAGTCCTCCTTTCTCCAGACTTCCTGTTTTGTCTCTAGGGTCTGAGATTCATGAGGGCTGGTCTTCACAGTGAAGACTGAAGCAAAGAAGGCATTCAGTAACTGTGCCTTCTCTGTATTCTTTGTCACTATTTGATACATATGTATCCTTCATCACTGTATGTGACACCTATTTCTCAAAGGCAGTAGTCGGTGTACAGTGTGCATAACATACTGCTTGCATTATAGAGATTAATCTTTAACTCATTCTGGAAAATATGCTGGAAAATATTTCCAGGTTTTTGTTTCTTGGTCTTTATTATAAAAATCTTACATCCTTGGAAAGCTGATGGTTACCCTAACTTACTCCTAACCCCTGGGTCTCCCGTTTTGTCTTTAGTTCTTTTTTAGATTAGTAAAAATTAAAACCATCCACCTAACTGGATTACAATTTCAAACTTATTTGCACTGAAGTAGAGTCTAAGCCCATTCTTCCGCAACTGAGGGGTCAGGTATATGTGGTGTATGAATCTCAGTTCTTCTTATTTACTTGTTCCACTATTTTGCTTATTTAATCTCCACTGAGCAAAAACAAATATGTGCTCCAGCTGATTCAGATCTTTATTTGTGTTGTTTGATTGTCCAGCGGCTCTCACACTATTTAATAAAGGAATTACTATTATATTTGGAACGGAATGGAATGGAATGGAATAGGAGTAGTTCAGTTGGAAGGGACTTAGAAAGATCATCACGTGCAACTGCCTGACCACTTCAAGTCTAACCAAAAGTTAAAGCATATTGTTAAGGGGTATTATCCAAATGCCTCTTGAACAGGCATGGGGCATCAACCACTTCTCTAGGAAGCCTGTTCCAGCGTTTGACCACCCTCACAGTAAAGAAATTTTCCTAATATCCAGTCTGAACCTCTACCAGTGCAGTGTTGTGCCTTTCCTATGTGTTCTGTCATTGATTACCAGGGAGAAAAGACCAGCAGCTCCCCCTCCACTTCACCTCCTCAGGAAGCTGTAGAGAGCAATGAGGTCACCTCTCAGCCTTTTTTTTCTGCAGAATAGACAACCCAAGTGTCCTCAGCCTCTCCTCACAGGACATGTCTTCCAGTACTTTTATCAGTATTGTTGCCTTCCTCTGGACACTTTCAATGACCTTAACAGCCTTTCTATATTGTGGAGCCCAGAACTATACACAATAGTCAAGGTGAGACCACATCAACACTAAATATCCCATTAAATATGGGAGAATCACCTCTTCTGACCATCTGGGTATGCTGTGTTTAATGCACCTCAGCATGTGGTTTGCCCTCTTGGCTGCCAGGGCACAGTGCTCACTCATTGCTCAGTGATCAGGCAGGGACCCCTGGAGACCATCTAGTTCAGTCCCCCTGCTCAGAGCAGCAACAGCGAGAGCTGTTTGCTCAGTGCTGTGTCCAGAAAAGTTTTTAATATCTCCAGATATGGAGACCCCACAGCCTGTCTGAACAACCTGGCCCGATGTTCAACCACCCTGATATCAAATACATAAATATTTTTTTAAAAAATATATCATGTTCAGATGGAATTTCCTGTGTTTCATTTTGTGCCCTGTGCATTTTGCCCTGTCACTGGATACCACTGAGAAAAGTCTGGCTCTATCTTCTTCATTCCCTCCCATCAGGTATTTGTGCCCTGAGACTTTTCTTTTTCAGGGTGTACAGTCCCAACTCTCTCAGCCTCTCCTGATATGACACAAGCTTCAGTTCTTTAATCATTACTATTGTCTTGGGCTGGACTTGCTCCAGGGAGTCCATATCTCTGTCATACCAAGGAGCCTGGCACAGGACGCAACTTATGAGCGCTTACGTCTCACCAGTGCTGAGTAGAGGTATCACCTCTTTTGGCTTGTTACTGTATTTCACTACATATCTAGGATATCTACCATATCAGTACATAACATCTCATAGTAAAATAATTCATTAAATGTCATCATATTTAAAATTATTTTTATAACATTCAGTTGTTTGTAGACTGTTCTGAATGCCAGAACATTTGCTTTTCTCCATTGTGATTTCAGTAGGAGCCATGGTACCTGGAAGCTATTTCAGTCCTAGCTAAACCACCAGCCTCAGCCTCAGCCTTTCAATTTTGAAAGGAGTGGCTCTTCCAAGACAGGAATCATGGCCCCCTGGTATTCAGTTAACACACCTTGGGCTAGAGTATTCATGCAAAGATTATTCTGAGATTGATTCAAAGAGAAATACCTGTACTGTTTGATACTATTTCTTTACCAGTTCAGGTGCTGGATTATTGACTTGAACAGCATCTATTTAATCTTCATCCAGTGCGTATAGAGGAAGAAATAATCTCTAAGAGTATACCTTTGCTATATAGAGCCACTAAAAATGTTCAGATCCAACAAACCAAGAAAAATCTGAAACAGAAGAATCTAAATTACAGTGATTTACTATTTCTTTTTCCTCCTTAGGAAACTGTTGCATACAAAACTCTAATATATACTGAACTTAACAGAGGGCAACTATTATTGCACTTGAAATAGGACGGAAATATTATATCCAAGGATACTTAACTGGCATTGCTGATTCTCAGGTCTCCTATTATCAAACTGCAAGGCTATGCTAAATACATTGCTTAATGCTCTTTCCTGGAATTGAACTGTCTGTATTTGCCTATCCTGTAATATTTTTTATTAAACCATACAATTAAGTCCAAATATTTAATCAATACACCACTCTCCCTCACCATGTCTAAAACCAGAATCACATGATTTGGACTGTGTATTAATAATTGAATATCTGGAATACTTATGTAAAAATTTAAAATGCTTAATCAAATTGCATTGAACTATCTCAAGCTGCTCTAAGATAATGCTTTTTATACTTAATTGAACCTGTTTCCTGAGGATGCATTTTCCATGAATTCTCAAAGAAATAATTCATTGTTCTTTATATTTGGGGAAGCTAACTTCTACTTCAGGTTCACTTTAACCACCTCATATGGTCTTAGAGTACCCATATTTAGGAGACCAGACTTACTGCTTGGCCCAGGAAGAGGTATAGGAAGTTGCAAGAATGAAGATGCTAAATATCCTGGGTTAGATAATGCAGAAACACTACTTTGTTATTCACCCAAGACACTGGCACATTAGAGTATATGTATGTCACTACTTTTGATTATAAGCCAGAATTATTTGTAGACAAATGCAGCAAAGCACTGAAATCAGTACAACTAAATATATTTTGCCATCAGGGAATGTGGTCTATCAGAGTTCATCTGCAGATAAGAATCTTAAGAACAATTAATTTGCAGCATGATTCCTTAGGGATAGATTCAGACCAAGGATTTTCAGAATTAGAAAGAGAAGTTCATCTTGTAAGAATTAACAAGAAGTACAGATCCTGATACCTTACTTGAGATGTCTGTAATACCAACATCTGTATCTCAGCTTAGGTGTCTATTCTCCTTGTAGTCAGTTGGAAGATGCAAGCACTTGAGTATTTAGTTCACCTAGGAAATTTTAAATGTCTACTTTTAGTCATGATTTAAGAGTGACTGTTTGTCTCCATCAATGATAAAGGATGGGTAGAATGCTTGTATTTATATAGTATATTTGGTCAAATGAATCCCTCTATAGTGGTAGTCCAGATGTTTCTAAGACTGAGTCTCCTAATTATTAGACCTGTGAGGCTGATAAAACAGTCTTCAAATTAGATTTGTGGGGACAAGAAAAAACACAATCATCTGCAAGTATTTCTTGCAGTCTTATATTCCTATTAGATCAAGTACTCATGCTGAGTAATATACTCAGTGCAACATTAGAATCGGATAGGTCTCTTGGTCATTTCTAATTCTGCTAAAATAGCAACTTCTCATTACTGCTAGATCAGAGTAACAAAGGCATATGTAACCTCAACATTGGCAGGAACATACCACATTCACCACTGGGAAACCACTGCTATATGGGTATTTTATTTATATAAAATGCAAATGATGAACTTATGCATTTTCCAGATTCAAAATGACAGCTAACGTACTGTTAAAATAATTTCACAAGATATCATTATAAATTTTAAAAGCAATAATAGAAAAAATGCTCTTCTAAAAAGTGTTTGTCACAGAAAATAATACCCCTAAGGGTAACCTCTGAAAATTTTTTTTTCTATTATTATTTAGAAAAAAAGTTAAAACCTTGCATTTATAAGACTAAATACACCCGTCCTCATCTTTCATGCTCATGTCCTTTGATCTGCCTGTCTCATCCACACAAAAATAATTTGTGAGACAAAAAATATGCAGCAAACAAAGGAGGAAGAACACTTTTTGAAAAATAAAGTGAACCTTTTGTATGAGTTATGAGTTATGACAGAGCTTGTGTATTTTAAAGCACCTTGGTTTGATTTCTGTTTGCATTGTTGTGGGGATGCCTTTTTTTTTGAAAGGGCTCCATAAGACTTTTTTTATAGTAAATATAAGATTGGACTCAATATTAAAGAACTGTGCATATGAATATGTTTGTGTTTACTCTTATTGGTGCTTTGAATTAAGAAATTGTCAGAGACAATTCTATTTTAAAGTTGTGCTTTTCTTTCTCTACCCTTTTCAATAAAGCATTTAATTACCAACCATTTATCCATAATTTAGGAGACAGAGGTAACTTTAATAACTGATCAAACATTGTGAGATTAAAGAAAATAACACATTTCTATCATCTAACCACAATAGTGTTCAGCTAATGATAATGACATGACACATTTGAACTTGTATGATAAACAGAAAAAAACTAATGAAACAAAAATAAGATGAGTCAGTGAGGATAATTATGGTAATTTTATCCATCTCAATTTCCTTTTCAAAAGAATGTATAATTGCTCTGATATTTTGTTTCCAAGCACCTTGTCTCTGAGCCAATATAAACTAAGGGGAAACTGGATTACAAGCTCCCCCTTTTCCCTGCTGTTTATCACCATTTTATCAGATTGAGATTCCAAGCCCTTAGCCACCTCTTTGGGTCCTGTTCATATCCCAGTTTTCACTGTGAGGTGAAGGTGGCAGAGTTAAGTGAACAAAGGAGTTTCAATCTGTAGGGACACGGTTCCCTATGATGAATAAACGCCATCTGGTTCAAAATGCCTGGTGTGAGCTGCAAGCATTATGCCAGGTATAACGTGTGTTCCTTTGTGGATGAAAAACTGAATATGAGCTAACAGTGTCTGCTTGCAGCCCATAAAGTCAACCACGTCCTGGGCTGCATCAAAAGGAATGTAGCTAGCAGGTCAAGAGAAGTGATTCACTCTCTCTAGTCCACTCTCGAGAGTCCCCACCTAGAGTACTGCATTCAGTTCTGGGGCCCACAACATAAGGACATGCACCTGTTAGAGTGGGTTCAGAGGAGGGCCACAAAGATGCTCAGAGGGCTGGAGCACCTCTCCTATGAAGACAGGCTGAGGGAGTTGGGGTTGTTCAGCCTAGAGAAGAGAAGAGNGAGAAGAGAAGAGAAGAGAAGAGAAGAGAAGAGAAGAGAAGAGAAGAGAAGAGAAGAGAAGAGAAGAGAAGAGAAGAGAAGAGAAGAGAAGAGAAGAGAAGAGAAGAGAAGAGAAGAGAAGAGAAGAGACCTTATAGTGGCCTTCTAGTACCTAAAATGGACCTACATGAAAGATGGGGAGGGACTCTTTGTCAGGGAGTGTTGTGACAGGACAAGGGCAATAATTTTAAACTAAAAGAGGGTAGATTTACAACACTTGGAAGAAATTGTATGCTATGAGGGTGGTGAGGCACTGGAACAGGTTGCCCAGAGAAGTTATGGGATGTCCCATTCCTGGAAATATTAAAGGCCACATTGGATGGTGCTTTGAGCAACCAGGTCTAGTGGAAGCTGTCCCTGCCCATGGCAGGAGAGTTGGAACTAGATGATGTTTAAGGTCAATTCCAACCCAAACCATTCTATGATTCTGTGATTCTATGACATACATTTTGAACTGGTTTTAATTTTGAATGTTCATTCTTTTCCTTTCTAATTGCTATAACGTTGAAAGAGTAATTTGTATTCACAACATAATTCCTTCAAGAATTTTCTCCGTGTCATTCAAAGTAAAATGGATTATATCAGTTAAAGTGTCTGGACTCATCCCATTCTTACCTGAAGCATGGCCCAGGGTAGGTGTTACCTATCCAGTTACAAGAACAGTCTCATTTAGACATAATTATTGCAATGATGACTAATATCCACCAATACTTACTTGTAAAATCCTGAAAACTCTTTTAGAAATTAGCAAAGTTTCATTATCCTTTTGCCTTTTTTTAAGTAAGAAGTCATAACATTTTTACTGTCATTATATTTATTCTTTTGAAGTTAGAGTGATCAAATACTATCAGTTTTCTCATTTCCTTCACCATGTCTTTATACTATAAACTTTAAATCATATTAAGATCTATTTAAATAAAGTTGGCTCCCACTTCTGTAACCTTTAGCATCTCTTAAATACAGTTTTTGGCACAGCTAACTCTATGGGATGCATAATCTACCCAATTTAGGTAAACTAAGCATCATAGTTACACCACTGACATCTGAACTGTACTGAACAAAACAGTTGGGATTCCTAGTATCTGCTTTAAGGTAGCACTCTCCCAAATATATCAATATCCAGCTTGCACTTCTGCCCTGTCCTTCTCTTGCAATGGGTTATGCAAGTCTGTATACACTTAATGCTTCTTGAATCAGTACTGTGTTGATCAAACACTGAATTTTGTGATGTGATTCCCCAGGAATATTAAATATATATTAAAATATGTGGGAAAAAAAAACTGCTCTCTGAGTGTAGAACGGATGTCTGTTTGGATTTGTGTAATACTTAATACATCAGAATCCTAATCTTGAAAATTTTAAATTAAGTTGTACTGCATATAATTAGGCAAAACTTTATTTTGGATTCCATTTATGAATAGAAGTTAAAAAACATATTACAAATAGAAGTAGAATAAATTGACTAACAATGTCAAAGTTGCATTATTATAAGATATAGGATGGGTACCTATTTTCTTGTCAGACTCTATAAAAATGAGCTGACTAAATATTTATCATAGATGTTTTATTTGTGTATTAATTATTCATAAGCTAGATGAAGTTCTATTTTATATATAAAAAGTGACTGGTAATAAATTCTGATAGCAACTGGAAGAAATTCAAATTTCTTTCCTAGAGAACAATCACAAAATGCAAAAATGAAGGTCTTTTCTTACATGTGTCTGTAGAAATAGAGTCATTTTTCATTGCTGACATGTCTGCTACACTTTATCTTGTTTTTCTTCATTTCAAATTCATACTAATTCTCAGGAGAAAGGTGTTTTGTTAATAAGTACTGCTTGACATTTACCTTTACATACGTGATAGATATTTGAAAATGAGCATCTCTCAACGCAATGGCATCAAATTTAAACATATTAGTACTGCAAATAACTTGGTCTACAGATCTCAGCAGCTCCTTTTTTAGTTTTCAGACAAACAAAACCAAACCCCCCAGCAGAACAAAAATAAACCAGTTCTGCCCCTTGTCAGCATTAAAGAATTGCTAGTTAAAATTTGTACACCTATTACTATAATACTAAAGACAAGGAAAAAAAGATGTTTAAATTTCTGATTATATTAATTTGCCTTTTTCTTTAGTGAATTTCAATTGATAGTTTAATTTACAACAATTGATAAAAACTGGATGTTAGCTGTTAGAGATGCAGCTTGATCAAAATCTCTTAACACTTTTTAAAAGACAAAGTGAATTCTGTCTAACACTCAGAAGAGATACCTCAAAGAGAACACTTAGTCTGCAGGTGTTTTTTTTTATTTTATTTATGTATTATTTATTTATTTATTTTGCATAAAGGAGTTTTTTCTTCAATTTGAATAAATCTGAAAGGGAGAAGACAAGCTGTTCTTAAAATATTTGTCACTTTGGAAAGAAAAATATTCAGATGCACTTTATTTCTCCTTTAATATATTATGTTTGAGGTTTCTAAATTCAAGCATTCATTTTGCAAACTTCTTCTGGAATGGACAAAAAAAAAAAAAGAGAGAAATATTACAGAAGTTCATTTTTGGGTCCTTATTCCGTACTAATTATGCAGAAGAGTTACAAGAAGATGAGTTAGTAGTATATCCTTGGAGTGACAAAAACTTATAGGGCTGCATTGGTAGGAGTGTAGTCAAGACTTTGAGAGAAATGATTATTTCCTTCTATTTAGAAATAGGTCAGTTGGAAAGGACCTAGAAAGATCATTAAGTCCAACTGCCTGACCACTTCAAGTCTAACCAAAAGTTAAAGCATATTATTGAGAGCATTATCCAAATGCGTCTTGAACACTGACAGGCATGGGACATCAGCCACCTCTCTAGGAAACCTGCTCCTGTGTTTGACCACCCTCACAGTACAGAATTTTTTCCTAATATCCAGTCTGAAACTCTTCTGAGTTTTGAGATTTTATGTGGGGAATGTATGTAATTTTAGGCTTCACAGCACAGCAGAGGAGCAGTTATATTGCAGCAAGTCCATCAAAGGGTTACAGAGATGATTGGTGGGCTGGAGTATGTGTAAAAGGAAGCTTGAGAAGGTTGTTCAGACTGAAGAAGACAAAGCTATGTGGTTTTTATTACTGTCTTCAACTACCTAATGGGAAATTATGGAGACGATGAAGCCAGACTCTTCCTGGAGATGAACAGTGAAAAGGTAAAAGGCAACAGACACAAGTTGTTGGAAGGGAAATATGAATTATATATGAAGAAAACAAAATTTACAATGAGGGTAGTCAAACACTGGAACAAGTTTCCAAGAGGGGTTAAAGAATCTTCAGTCCTGGAAAAAAAAAAAAAAAACAAAATTTGACTGGACAAGATGCTGAACAACCTCACTTAACAGTGAAGTTGGATTTTATTTACAATCTGCTCTGAGAGGGAAGTTGGATCAGATGACTCCTAGAGATACTATCCTACCTAGCTTGTTCCATGATTCAATGACTCTGTATTTTTCTTTTGTTTTATGTACATTCCTGATGATAATTATCTCCTGCTGCACCCAGCCATTGCCACCTATTTAACCCTTTCTTCTGTCCAGTGGTAAGAATGTGTTAGTGCTGACAATGGACCTCTGCCTCTTGTCCAATCCCGCCTAGTAGTTATCTTTCTTTTTCCAAAAAGAGTGCAAAGCTAGACCTGCACCTTTCAGAGGATGAGGTCAGTGTCATAGGATGGCATAAAGAAGTCTGCATTATGTTTGGGAAACCTCTAAACTCAGAGAAGGGAAGATGTCAGAGTACCTTGTGCTTCAGCCTTCACCACAGAGACTCCTTTTCTTCCATCCAAGTGGGATTGTCCAGGGAATACAGGATTAATAAGAAGAGAAGATGCCACCTTCTGTGCAGAATCTTTGAAACTTCAGTGTCCCATTGTCTGAAAGAAAGCAACATTCAGTTATTACATGATGCTTTTTTGTTCTTGGTTTCATGAAAGATTCAGACCTCACTGCCCCTTATTAGTGTATCTCCCTATTTTCATATTCTGTGGGAGCTTATCTTGCTTCTGAACAAAGCTTGAACAGCCAAAGGCTGATTTTACTTTGATTTTACTATTTCTGATAAGAGGCTACCAAGAATAACCAAACTGCAGTGTAATTCCTCTTTGTTTTCTTTCCCTCTCCTCCTGTTTGTGTAATGGAGTGGGACTGACGTAAGTTTACCAGTGAACATTCTTTGCCAGCTTTACAACAGCCTGACCTTAAGCAGGTCTGTGCATGTTTAGCACAAAATATGGAGTTTACAGCTTTGTGTGACTATTTCTAATACACCCGTTCTTTACTTTATTTGTCATTATCTCTCAGCTGTCCAACTAAGCAGGTAAGCTCTCAGAAAAAGAGTTGTTTCTGTGTTGCATGTAATGGATGTGCTGAATAAAGTTGTTCTTTGCTTTAAATGCAGAGAATATTTCTGCAAACTTGAATAAGATCTTAGAATCAAATATTTGAGATCAGCATACTTCCACTGATAAAGCACTGGATGATAATTGGATCCCTAGCCATATAAGAAAGTAAAGAAAATTCGAAATGTAAATTTTATGTCCTAAAATGTAATGTGTTCATCATGATCTATAAGAGAATGAGACCTGTAGAGAATGCAAAGCAATGCAGTCTCACCATAAGAATGATGAAGGAAAAAAGACATTCTTAATTTAGGTTTTAAAATAAATTTCCTGGTAGTAGAAGATCCATGTAGCTGGAAATGTTGACATCAATATCTTCCTTCAGGTGATAAGCTGGGAACAGAGACTTGAAATTTTCTCTTCTTTGACACTTCTGCAGTTTCACACAGTGGCTGAGGTCCAAAGGGATTTCTGAAGATCACCTAGTCCAACTTCCCTGCTCAAAGCAGTGTCCGCTACAGCAGGTTGCTCAGGATCGTGTCCAGTCAGATTTTGAATAAATCCAAGGCTGGAGGTTCTACCACCTCTCTGGGCAATCTGTTCCAGTGTTTGAACACGCTCACACTATTTTTTTTTCTTCTTATGTTTCAATGAAATATACAGTATTTCAGTTTGTGCCTCTATAGTAATTCTAATGAAAGTATAAGGTTCTGAAGTAGCTCAGTAACTATGATTTTGCCATTCCTAGTGTTAGATTACCTGATTAAAAGGTAATCACAGTAAACACAATGACAAGTGAGGATCAGGAACACCAATAGTTGGGCAAACTCTGTTTACCTATCAGTGAAAACTGAGCACACTAAACTGACTACTCCTAAGGTTTCACACCAAGATGGGCCAGTCAAAGGAACTCTCTCTCCAGAATGTTTTTGCAAACTAGAGGGAGTTATTGCCTAAAAGGAGTTATGAATTTTATGAGATGGAGATGGAAGATATTTTGGTATATAAAAAGGTTACTCTAAGATGTTTTAAGAGGATTGCAAGAATGTGCAAAACTTATTATATTTTGAAGAACTGCCAAAGGTGAGAAAAGGGGGGGACCAAAGTGGATTGGGGAGGAACAATCACGGAAAAAATAGGAGGAAAAGGAGACAGAGGAGGCTGGTTGTGTGTAAGCAGGTCACTGGTCAGTAAGCTTATCTGAATGAGCGTTGCACCTGTTCACCAGTCTATCTTACATTCTTATTAAACCTTGTCTTTAATGATCTTCTGGATGTGTGTGCACTCTGAGCTTGTGTGTGAACACTACTGAGCTTCAAGCTAGACCAACTGGCAAGTAGCATAATAGGTTTGAGTACCAGCAACTTTACTGGGACCATCAGCTTCAGAAACTAATAGGTCTAGGTCCCAGCAATTGGAAAAAAAAAATGAGGCATGAGTGGCAGATACTGAAAAAAAAAATTGTCTAACTGCCTGGAAAGACCGATATTGTTTGTGTGTTTACACACTCTGCCAGTGGATATCCATCCTGATCAGCCAGACACCAGGAGCAGAATACGTCCTTCTGAGCTGTTGGTGTATATGAGAGTCTAGTGTGTGATTATGTTGGTGCTCCTTTGTGTTGATCTGTGCAGCCAACTTGTGTGTGTCTCGTGTATTGTGCATAGGTGCATGTGTACGCACAGGTCTTTTGGCAATACTTGCTTAGCTCCACACTAACCTGCAGTAGCCACTGCTCTCACACAAGGGAAAGGAGGAATCCATCAGTGTCATGGAGATCACAAGATTGGGCTGCCTCTAAAAATTAATAAAAGGCTCTGTTTTGAGCTGTGAGCAGAGGTCTCAGGGCTGCCCTGGGCTCCCCTTGGCTGCAGCTGGGCTGAGCTGGTTTCAGCGCCTGCCTCGGGGCCAGGTGCCTGCTGCCTCCCCTGCCTGAGCTGAGCTCTGCCAGTGCCTCTGTGGGAAGGGTCTGGCAAAGCCAGGGAGTTGCTGCCCAGCAAACAAGAGCCCCTGGGGGGGCTGAGCCTGGGGGAGGCTGTGGGGCTCCCTGCTGGGAGCGGCCAGAGGGACCAACAGTTAATAAATTATAAAAATAAACCCAAGCAACTCAAGACTAGGAGGAAGAAGTCCTCACTGTGAACATTAAACTCCTCACACTGAAGTCCTTAGGCTGCTGATGGGTCATTGTAACTATCATTTGTTCTTATGAGGAGACTCCTAATCTTAAGACCTAGAGGGACACTACAAGGGTAGACATAAGACTGGTGAAAAGACAGAAGTACAAGGAATTTTATGTATAAAGATTTTAGCTGTATTTCAATGAGAATTGTCTAAATTAATTTTGACTATTTGGCTTTTAAAACAATAGTTAGATTAAGAATAAGTTTTTAGTTGCATATGTATAGTATGTTCCCTTTTCCCCTTAACAACCATAACACTGGGCTAGCATATTAAAAATACATATACCAAAAAGACTTATTTCCATTCAGCTCTGCACTTGTGCCATTGATATATATAAGATATTTGATTAACCTGACCTTAAAACTCATGTTTTTCCTCCAGGAAAACATACTGCATTTTTAAGAAGTATTGTGCAAGTAAAAATCACCCAGGTGAGCAACAAATAACAGAAAGGAAAAAGGCAAACAGTGATAATCAATGGACATGCTCTGGGTAAGTTTTGCCAGCAGTTTTCTATTCTGTTTCCCTTGCCACATTCCTCTGACCAGAAATCTATTAAAAAGTACTGAGTGCAGTGACAAAGAGGATCAAGTGCTGCTTGCTAAAGGCTAACAGTGTAATGGCCACTAGAGAGCATCTGTAAACATATCTATATCTTCACCCTTCTCATGTTACCTAACTTCTGGTGCTAAGATTAGGAAGTACTGCAACCAACAACCTGTGACAAATGGGACTCCTTTACTTTATGAACAAATAAGAAGCCAGAGGGTAATGAAGTGTTTATCTTTCCACAGTGTATTATAGATAGACTGACTGCTTTGTCAGGGACAGCAACCCACCAATAGGAAAGCTGCACGATTTGGACCAAATTTTATAATGAAGTTATTTCATGTGGAGGACACTTTGGAACTTATCAGATAAAACAGTTGTTCTATCACAGGATGATGACTGGCTCTCGTTCAGTTATCTGAGATTTCCTGAATAGAAGAATATTGCAGTGTTCTGAAATACATTTAAGCTGCATCAGTTCAGTGTATCCAGTGTTTTCAGGTTCTTCAAGTTTTAATGTGTATGCACAGAACATCTCTACAGAGTGCACAGGATAGGTCTGACTTTACAAGCTTGTAAATAGGGAGATTGACCATGTGTTAGAAGATCCTCCTGACACCTTAAAGAAGTATTACACTTACTGAACAAACCAATGATTATCAACTGTGGACATACCTGGGACCTTTGGGTGTACAGAGCTAGTTTTGAGCTGCTGTATAATACCAACCAAAGTGACATGGCTGCCAGATGTCTGTAAATCTTGGACAAACATAAACAAGTACCTGAAAGCTGACATTATATACGTAGTAGAAAAAGAAAGCTTATCTTAGAATATCTAGATGTGAAATGGCTTCATAAGAACCAGCCCAACATGATGTTTTTAAAGCCAAGATAATGTAGAACATTTGTATTATTTTCACCACAGAAGAGGAATGAAGAGTTGAAATATTGACATTTTGTGCATAATAAAAACAAAAAAAGTCTTATTTAATGAAATATGTAAGCATTTTTCAGATACTTCTAATGTAAATAACTAACTGCATTTCCTTTGAGTTCTGCATTTCTTAGTGTTACCTTCACTTTCCATCTTGACACCAGTATTAACTCCACTCATACAGGGCTAACAGACAGCATGACACAGGTTAAAGGAGGAAAGTTAGATCAAAGATAAGTTTAGGAGGAAAAATAGATCCTATTACAAACCATAAGGATTACTACCATGAGGTAAAACAGAATTCCTAATAGCTTGTTGAAGGTCATTTAAAAAAAAAAAAGGAAATATTTTAAATTAGGTTTTAGAACCCAAAACTAGTTACACTCTCTCTTTTCCTGCAGGACATATAAAATAAATAAATAAACCTACAATTTTTATCTGAGGAAAATCAATTTCTCCAAATGATATAGATAGAAAATACCCAAACCACTCTTATTATTTATGGAAGTACTTAGAAGGCCCAGTCAGCAGCTGGGGTTCCACAGCTGAAAAGCAATCCCTGCCCCAAGGAGTTTATGATTTTTTACATGAGAGATGATGGATACAAAGCAATGTGAAAAGCATATGATAGAACAAGATGAAAGTCTGAGATTTTTTTAAATGTTTGTAGGGTACAAAATACTCAGTTAAAAAGTTCCATCCATGTCATCACTGCCTTTGTTTTCATCCTCACTTCCTGTCCTATTCTCTTTTGATCCTTTTATATGCCCAACCTTTTCCTGTCTTGTCCTTTAATGCTGCCTTCTCTTTGGCTAGTCCTTTTGCATCTGTTGTAGTTAGCCTTCTCTGTGTTGCTATCTTGAAAGCAATTTCCAAAATTTCTACTGTTACCATAAAAAAAAAAAAAAAAAAAAAAAAAAAAAAAAAAACTGTGTGGGCTTTTACAGAAAGCAGGTTATAAGACTGAAGAATAAAGAGGACAGAGAGTGAAGGAAAGAGATCACAGTATTTCAAACTTCTTTTTTCTCACATCTCTGTTGTACTTTTACTAACTTGTTTTAGTCATGACAGCTGTAGGCATACTTTGGAAGTGAGAATGAGACATTTACACAGGGCAATGAATAGATCCAAACATCCTGAACCCTGGAGAGGGAAGGCAGGATGTCGTCTCTCCCTCCCTCCTGTGTAGAAGTCTTCTGAAGACTTCTTACATACATCCTGAGATCAAGAGCTAGCTGGAAAAACAGCTTTCAGCTGATGAACTACTTGAATCACTATAAATCCCAAAGAGATTTTCTAGCATCCTACCCCTCTATGCACTAGCAAAAATGTTGAGAACTCAACATGCTATTCCTTCTGTACATCCAGGGCGGTTACTGCTGCTTATGATGTTCTCAGAGCTCTCTGGCTGACATTACACTTCACATAGGTAAAATATTTCTCACAACTGACAGACCTGCAAAGGCACATTGCCAGTTCACACACTCAGCACAAGCACATTGGTATCCCATGCCACAACTTATTACTTTGTGTGGAAATAACATGTTAGTATGGAGATTCCACTTTTTCTTGTGTGAGCGGAACTGTTATTTATTCAATTGAATAAACAGCATTTGTATGCAACCTTAATTATGAACATTTTGGAGACTAGCATCAGGCACTAAGTACAATCCTGTCAAATAGCTGGCAGTGGATTAACTTTGACACCTAGAAGCATGCCAAATTCTGTCAGAAAAAGAACTAGCTGTATACCCAATGTCAATCATTCACTGAGTGCCACTCCAAATGCTTCTTCTGTTACTGATGACATCAATCTGCATTGGCATTCAAAATGCTGCTGCCCTTTCAATACAGAAATGAAAGCAATGGACAAAACCCCAAAGCATATATATTTTAAAAACCACCTATCCTTCTAAGAACTGATGGACACCTCTAATGCGGAGATGCTGCTTTATTAATGTGCCTGCCTCATAATCCAGTTTGTTAATGAAGATATTAAACAGCACTGGACTCAGTATGGACCCCTAAGGTACTCTGCTCAGTAGTGGCCTCCCACTAGACTTTGTGCCACTGACCACTACCCTCTGGATCTGGCTGTTCATTCAGTTTTCCATCCACCTCAGCGTCTGCTCATCCATCCCATACTTCAACAACTTCTCTATGAGGATCTTATGGGGGACAGTGTCAAAGGCCTTACTGAAGTCCAAGATGACTACAGTGACTGCTCCCCCTCATCACTGGTGATTTCATTATAGAAGCTTATCAGGTTGGTCAGGCATGACTTCCCCTTGGTGAATCTATGCTGACTATTCCTGATGATTTTCTTCTCCTTCCTGTGCCTGGAAATGATTTCCAGGATTAGCTGTTCCATCATCTTCCCAGGAATGGATGTGAGGCTGACTGGCCTGTAGTTCCCCAGGTCTTCTTTCTTGCCCTTCTTGAAGATAGGAGTGACATTTGCTTTCCTCCTGTCTTTAGGCACTTCTCCCAATTGCCACGATCAAGCAACATCAAGCATTGTCTCACAATCACATCTGCCAGAACCGTCAGTGCTTGTGGGTGCATCCCATCAGGGCCCATGGAATTACAAATGCCCAGTTTGCTCAGCTATTCCCTGACCTGATCTTCTCCCACCAAAGGTACATTCTCCTTGCTCCAGACATTCAGCCTGACCTCTGGGACCTGGGACTCCTGAAGACCAGTCTTGCTGGTAGACACCAAGGCAAAGAAGGCATTCAGTACCTCAGCCTTTTCATTATCCCAGGTAGCTAGGTCACCTGTTTCCTTCAGGAAGGGGTCCACGTTTTTGCTAGTCTTCCTTTTATCACCGATGTAGGAGTTGTAGAAGTCCTTCTTGTTGCCCTTGTTCTTGGCCAGATTCAATTCTATTTGGGCTTTATCTTTCCTAACCTCATCCCTGGCTGCTTGGACAATGTCTCTGTATTCCTCCCAGGTTACCTGTTCTTTTCTTCCACCCTCTGTAGGCTTTCTTTTCATGTTTGACTTTGTCCAGGAACTCCTTGTTCATCCATGCAGGCTTCCTGGCATTTTTTTGCCTGACTTTCCCTTTATTGGGATGCATCGCTCCTGAGCTTGAAGGAAGTGATCCTTGAATATTACCCAGCTTTCTTGGCTTCCCCTTCCCTCCAGGGTTTTATCCCACAGTACTCTGCCAAACAGATCCTTGAAGAGGCCAAAGTCTGCTCTCCCAAAGTCCAAGGCTGTGAACCTGCTGCCCTCCTCGCTTCCCTAAGGATCTTGAACTCCACCACTTCATGGTCACTGCAGCTAAGGCTGACCTCGAACTTCACATTTCCCACCAGCCCCAGAGCGTTGGTGAGAACAAGGTCCAGCATAACACCTCTCCTTGTTGGATCATTTATCACTTGGAGAGGAAGTTATCATCAACGCACTCAAAGAACCTCCTGGATTGCTTATGCCCTGCTATGCTGTCCTTCCAACAGATATCAGGGTGGTTGAAGGCCTCCGTGAGGACCAGGGTTGTGGAAATGAGGCTGCTCCTATCTGACTGCAGAGGGCCTCATCCACTTGATCTTCCTGGTCAGGTGGCCTGTGGCAGACCCACACTATAATGTCACCTAGCCCTGTCTTCTCTTTAATCCTAACACATGAACTCTCAGTCAGTTCCTCATCCATCCCCCGACAGACCTTCATGCAATCCAGCTGATCATTGACATAGAAGACGACAGCCCCTCCTCATCTCCCCAGCCTGTCCTTTCTAACGAACCCGTATCCCTTCTATTACAACACTCCTGTCATGGGAGCCAACCCACCACATCTTCATGATCCCAATAGGATCATAGACCTGCAACTGCATGCACACCTCTAACTCATCTTGTTTATTCCCCATGTTGTGTATGTTAGTGAGCAGGCACTTAGGAGGAGCACCCCAGCATGTTGTGTTCCTAGAAAGCATTTGGGGGATTTCGCCATAACAGTACCGTGTAGGCATTTCCTTGTTAACCCGCAAGTACTGGAGGTGGCCCTGTTTGAGCCTCATTTCATCAATTTTGTGATCTCTCCCTCTCACATCACCCCATGCCCCTTGTTCAGCAGCCCTCTACATCATTCTTTCACAGGGCTGCTGGTTACCCTCTCCCTCCCCACTCCTTCATAGTTTAGAGCCCTCCTTATAAGGTCAGACATCCTATTGGCAAAAATGTCTTTGCTCTGCTTAGAGATGTGCATCCCATCTCTCCCAAGCAGATGCTGGTCCTCAGATAGGGTCCCATGGTCAAAGAAACCCAAACCCTGTCACTGAGACCAGTTCTGCAGCCAATTGTTGATCTCTCCTATCAGTGCCCTCCTTCTCACATCCTTTCCCCTCTGGCTGGACTGAGAACACCACCGGAGTCCCCATGCCCTTGACTTCTGCCCCCAGAGCTCTGTAGTCCCTTTTGATAATGTCCAGGTTTCCCCTAGCAATATCATTTGCACCCATGTGGAGTAAGAGCAGGGGGTAGTAGTCTGAGGACCAGACCAGCTTTGGCAGTGCTTCTGCAACATCCTGGATCCACTCTCCTGGCAAGCAGCATACATTCCTAGTCAATAAATGAGGTCAACAGATGGGTACCTCTGTCCCCTGCAGCAGGGAGTCACCCATTACAATGACTTGCTGCTTCTTCCAGGCTGTCTTGTGTGGCTTAGGTAGACTAGATTCATTATTAGTAAGCATGTCTGGCTCCTCTTCAACGTTGAGGGCAGTGAAACTATTATGTAGTTACATGCCCTCAGCTAGGGTAGGAGCTACCCTCTTGTTGCTAGAAGTCTCCACTTTCCACCCTTCTCCTTCTCCAGAGGTTGTACTTACCTCAATGGAGAGGATGGACACTACCATCTTTTCAGCAGCAGCTGGGTTTGGAGGTTCTACAAGTTGATGTGTAGCAGATAAGAGACTGTCTATCCCACATCATTTTCTTTGATACTGCAAAACATATTTACCTGTTCTCATAAATATTTCACTTGATGGTACAGCTTTTCTGAGATGTCATAACTCCTGCAGGGCAGGGAGCCATCTCTCTTGGCTTCAGAGAGAGGCCCCAGATGCTCTCTACAGCCAGGGACTTGGAAGGCTGCATATGCTAGCTGAAGCTCTGTTCATGTCAAAGCCTCTATCCTAGCAGGGATAGCTACTCTGACATCTGTCGGTCTGCAGTATGTTGTCACTGAATCCAAGAACACACCAAACACTTGAGTTCAACCGTGGGTCCCTTTTTTCAACACCTATGATATGCCCTTCTGCACAAACTGCTGTACAAACATCTGCTTCTCTTGGCCGCTGTCTAGGAGCTGTGCTGTAGACCAGGTTCCTTATAAAGGCTTCTCCTGAGCAGAGGACTACCAGGCATTCCCAAGTGCTCCTGGATCTCAAACCCAGAAGTTCCTGAAGTTTCCCAAAGCAGAGCCAAAGACTGCTGTGAAAATTGTTGCATCTGTTGTCTGTTTCTGTTAGCTGTGCCCTCTGCATTTTCAAAACATATCTTCACTATATCTATTGCTGTATTGTCAGGCTCACTTGCAAACAGTAGAAGTGATTGCCATCATGTACTAACATTTCACAGAACTGATTAGGTCTAATTCTAGTTACATCACCAATTGTAAAAGTTTACTCACATAAGTAACACCTAAAAGCATATGAAAAGGATCACACACACTTTTTATATGCTAACCTGTTAATTAAAGCACTCTGTTTCTAAATGAGAGAAAAGAGAGACCTTGGTTCAATTTGAGGGGTTTCAAACCTTCAGCTACCAGGATGATTAGGTTTCCATTTATTTGATTTTCTTCATAACTTGTCTTCATAACTCCTGCATTTCTGCTCACACAGTGGCCCAGCTGAAGACTAGCTTTCTATCTGAAAAGGAAATTGAACATAAGTCCTATTTTCTGGGCAAGTATTGTAACTATTGAACTGTTTAAAAGACGAGTAGTTCTGCACCAGTAGTGATGGATTAAAAGTGGGCTATGTTCAGTTAAGTCCTAACCCTTGGGAAAGGACTCCACTAACCAGATCATACGTGGTTAGAAGTGACTAATGAACAAGTCTGAGGAAATTTCTCAGGTTTTTAAAAAAGACTAATAATTTGATTAGGATATCTGCCCTTCCCTTCATCTTGCAAAATTATTCATGACTGAAAACAAAATAAAGATTTGTAAGGCTCCTAAGGGAATATAATTTTCCGCCAAGTGTTTCCCATTAGCTGTGGATAATCCCTTGCTCAGTAAGTAGAAGCCATGAGTAACTCTTTGGAGGTTTGTCTGTTTAGAATAGGGAGGGTTGGTGTTAGATTCGCTGAAAAACCCATCTTAGACCCTGCAACTGATCTTTTGTCTTTGAGATACAGAAATGGGCATTCATTTTAGAGAGCTTACATACAGAATCAGATTATCAAATACTTTATGAAACTTTCTACCTTTTTATGTAAAAATTTATCACAAATTACATCCTTGTACTACTGTTTAGCAGCTACAACCCAGTAGGAAGCTAAATTTCAAGTGATGTATTTAGGCAAAGCACAAACAAAAACTACTGTTCAACTAACAAGTTCAAACAAAAAGTGGTTTCTGTTTCTTGTACTCCTCTATTATGCCAGCAAAAGGAGCCTGAGCTCTGATCTGGGTATAAGGATTCCACTAAAGAAAAGGCACAGAAAATAGATATTGCACTGCCAAAGTACTCTAAAGAGCTGAGCTTAATGCAATCTAGTGCCAGTGGCTCAAAAAGGCGTCTTTCTGCCACTGTCATGTGGAGGTCAGTGTTTCCACTCTAGCAAATAGCTGCAATAAAACCTGAAGTATTACTGACTTGCTTAAAATTCAGGCAACGTGGAAGAAGTGCAACTGTCAGCAATAGGGGGCCTTGAATAGCTGTAAAGGTTAAATATCAATTTGTTTAAAAAAAAGAAGTCAAACTCATTGCTCTACCATAAACTGCAAATCTGATAGCATTCAACCCATTACCAGTCCTGTCAGACATTTGGATTTAAAGTGTCTGACACCCCTAAAAAAAGAAAACACTTTTATTGGATATAGATTTATTTGTAAAGGTTTCTTTTAAAAGGTTCTTAATTCCATACAGAGAATTTAGAAAACCTTATTTAGGAAGCTAAACTCTACATTTGAGGCCTGTTTCAAAGGCAGTGAAGGTTTTCTGTTGACTTCAGTAAGTTTTTGATCAGGCTTTTAGAATTGTTCAAATACTTGAGGAAAAGGGAAAACTGGATGCAGAAAGGATACATTTCTGCAGAACTTCCTTGCTTTTCTCTTACAGATTTTTTTTTTTTTTTTAAGACACCTTTTGTCTTTATGGAGTATGTTATCAATTTAATATCTAATATTTGGGCCCTTCCTAGAAAGAAACAGAATTCCGGTAGTAATTAATGTTCTCTTTTAATCTGAAAGGCATATCCAAACTTTTTAAAGGGTGTTAAACTTATTTAGGTTTCTGTTTAACTTTTACTTTGTTTTCAACGAAGGATTAAGTGAGGGCATAAATTGAACTTCAAAAGTAGCACACATTTTAAGTATTTGTGGAACAATATATAGAATACTAGAACATGAAAACTTACAGGTTAAATTCTGATTCCATTAAATCATGATAACTAAAATAACAGCACCAGCAATAATAATAAAATAATAATAATAATAATAATAATAATAATAATAATAGCAGCTACATTGAGATATTCTCTACCACTACAAGACTGGGAAATGTTGATAACTGAAGTCAAGCAGAAGTTTATTTTTCAATATTTAAATCAGTGATTGCAACACACTTGTTTTCTAAATTTATGTATAATCATATAATTTAGTGTCACCCATTGATAGTATGAGATGCTTCTGATATCAGTTGGGTAGAACACAGATTTTCATAAGTTGTTCAGCATTCCTTTTTTTTTTTTT
>VXAA01007282.1:106072-126974 GCA_013399115.1 Anseranas semipalmata
GGTCCTTAACTTTTACCCACAAGCTCTCAACCTGTCTGTGGCTGTTTCTCAGAGGCAGCTCTTTGCAATCAATCCATTCCCTAACATAGAGGGCAACACCCCCTCCCCTCCTTCCCTGCCTATCTCTTCTGAAGAGCTTAAAGCCCTCTATTCCAGTGTTCCAGTTACACCACATTTCTGTGATAGCAATTAGGTCATAGTTTTCTAACTGCACTGTGGTTTCCAACTCCTCCTACTTGTTTCTTATGCTGTGTGCATTGGTGTAGAGGCACTTCAGCTGGGCTTTTGGCTGCATCACCTTTTCAGAGGAACCCTTCCTAATTTCTCTGGGACAATTCACAAATATTTCGCTGATGCTTCATAAAGTGATGGTGTTCCCAGGTGCTCTTCCGTCATTCAGAAGTACATCCCCTTCCCCCACTAAATTTATTTTAAAGCTCTCCTAACAAGTCCAGCCAGCTTGCTGCACAAAACACTCTTGCCCCACCTGGTCTGGTGCACCCCACCAGGTGTTACCACGCCTGGTCTCTCAAAACTGCTTCTGAGATCGTAGAACGCAAAACCTTTAGCATGGCACCAGCCACGCAGACAATAGTTCACTTGGTCCATTTGTCTCCTTCTTCTTGGGTCCTAGTCACCAACTGAGAGGATAGAGGAGAGCACTACTTGCGCTCCCGATCCCTTCAACATCTTTCTGAGGGACATAAAGTCCCTTTTGATATTTTGGAGTCTCTTTGTTGCAGCCTCATGTGACCCTACATGAAAGAGCAGCAATAGGTAGTAGTCTTCTGGTCCCACCAGGCTTGGTAGCTTCTTCGTGATATCATGAATGCAGGCCCCTGGCAGGCATCAAACCTCTCTAGAGAGATTGTCCAGACAGCAAATGGGTGCCTCAGTGCCTCTCAGCGAGGAGTCTCCAATTACTAACACCCTTTGTACCTTTTTTGTGGCACTGGTTCTAATGCAGGTGGTTGACTGGGCCATCTTTGTGTGCAGTTGTCCTTTCCTAGGTCTTGACCATTACTCACACACTCCTTTCTTTCCAGCCCCAGAGCATCGTATCTGTTGTGTAACTTTCACTTTAAGTAAGAATAACTACAGGCATGGCATGCTCACTATATAAGTAGTTAATCCAGCACAAAAATAGAAAACTTTATACAAATATTTAGATTTATGAACATATTTAGGTGGAATTTACTGTACTCTGAAGTAGAAGCAGTTACCATGCATTTTCCTCAGCATATATTGGAAAAATCTGTAATTTAAGAAGGTAGATTTGAATTATTCGTTGCTTTATGATGTGCTTTATGACAGTTGATTGGCATGCCTAGTTCTGCCCAAATTCTGCAAGCAAGCTAAAGCATTCTTTGTAACAGAACAGTGGACCATATCACTTGAAGGACAGGCAGAGAGATATTTGTCTAGTTACAATGTTTTACCATTTCAAGGTGTATCTTTGGAGACAGAATAGAGAACTTTTCTGGAAATTCAAAAAAAGATGTGCATACAAAGTTTCCAATCGAAAAACAAACAAACAAAAAACTAGCTCTTCATTGAACTCTGCTGAGAGTTATTTCTGTTTCAAGCTGGCACCACTGTCATTTCTAACATCTGAAATAGAGACAGAGCATTGTTCTGACCCTTTCCAAACAAGCCAGCAAATACTTACCAGTTCTTGACAGTAATAACCACCGTATTGTCTTTAGCTCTTTTTTTCTTCCCCAGAAACATATCTATTCAGGGTCTGAAAAGCGCAACTTCACTAGGGCCCAAGAAGCTGAGGAGGAAAAGGTGCTGGGCTGCAAAGGTGACTGAAGGCTGAGGCAGATAACAGTGGTGAAAATGGAAAGAAAGGTTTCATTTTTTTCTACCACAGCCTTGCCAGACACTCAGTACAAACAACACTGGCTTTGTAAGAGGTAGCTAACTCCAGGATGTATCTTCAAAATGATAGTTGTTCATCTTGTAAGGCACATGTCCAAAATACAGGTTCTATGAATAAACCTATAAAAGTAAATATTTTCATTAATCATTAAAATATATACATAAAGATCAGATAGATATCTTATCCTGGGTTTTCTATATTGGTGACAGTTTGAGTGAGATGAGTTAAATCCTAACCATTTTTGTGCCTGGGCTTCTAGTGGGACTTTGCATCTCTGTGTTATGTCTGTACACATTCCTGCAGTTAAGGCAGATATTTATTGATATATATTTATATTTCACAAAAGTTTCTACTGAAAATTAATTTTATCAACAAGTTTTATTGTTTTCCATCACTTTAGATTTTCATATTCTGTTATTATTCTTCTTATATACATCTTTCTCATTAAGGAAACATCTATTTTACTCTTCACAACTCTAACTAAAGTGCTTGAATATCAATGTATCATGATGGAAAAACACTTCTAAGACTTCCATGGAGTACTCCCATTAAGGGAATATTCCTCCTACTCTCTGCAATTCACTTCCAGTTTCAAAAGTGTTAGAGATTTCTTTTGTTTGTTTTATTTCCATTTTCTTCTTGGCTACCTTTAATTCCTATTCATGCATTCTTTAAAGCTTTTCTTATCTTTAATGCTCAGATCAAAAACATCAATTTTTTTTTGGTTTGTTTCTGTGTGAAGTCAGACGTGTCAGGGGGACCCTCCCATGGAGTCATGAGGGTCAGAGTGGACCCCCCTTGCTTTCTAAACTCCTTGAACCAAAGAGGTAAAGAGCCTAGGTATGGCTAAATCCACTCCTGGTCCCAGTCTAGGTCAACAGTTTATGTCTAAGGATTATCTGTGCACAGTTGATCTAAGACATAATCTTAGCACAGCTTACAAAGTTTAGCAAGCTATTAATGACTTACTGAGGATTGGTTATAGCAAGGAATGTCTTGTGAGGAATAAGGGATCTCTGCAGTAGGCATGACCTTGAGAGGTGTCCCTGCTCAAGGGAAGATCCTGTTGTGCAGCCAGCTGATGTGCAGAAGAACTCAAAGGGCTCTTGGCCTGCTCACTGTTTATGGGGTAAGTTGATGGACTAATAGTCGTATTGTTTTTGTTTTTGTTTTTTTTTTTAANGAGCTGATATTATAGTTGCTATCTGCCTAAGCAAGGCCTTGAGTGTAGCCAGTACACTGGTCACTATCTGCCTGAGCAAGGCAATGGCCAGACCAAAGGCGAGAAGTGCTGGGGGGAGCACACTGTTACAGTCCACCCCGTGACTATAGTCAATTCATCTTACCTGTCAGAAAAATAGTGTTACAGTACACCTCTTGCCTTCTTGTGTCATAAATAGTATATTAATAATTTATATGCTTACAGATCTACAGAAAGTGAGATATTGCGGCCTTCCAGTACTTGAAGGGAGCGTACAAACAGGAGGGGGAACGCCTGTTTACACATGTTGATAGTGATAGGACAAGGGGGNTAGGACAAGGGGGAATGGTTTCAAACTAAGACAGGGGAGATTTAGGTTGGATATTAGGAGGAAGTTTTTCACTCAGAGGGTGGTGAGGCACTGGAACAGGTTGCCCAGAGAGGTTGTGGATGCCCCATCCCTGGAGGCATTCAAGGCCAGGCTGGATGTGGCGCTGGGCAGCCTGCTCTAGTAGTTGGCAACCCTGCCCAGAGCAGGGGGGTTGAAACTAGATGATCTTTAAGGTCCTTTTCAACCCAGGCCATTCTATGATTCTATGATTCTATGATATTGCTGTCCATGGCAAACAGTTTTATCATTCTCTATTTTTACAAAGAAAGTCCAGCCTACAGGGTTTCCATTAGGTCCGTATCAGTTATTTAATCGATGGAGTACCTTGAAAAGTCGTATATCCCATTGAGCCTCGTGGGGTTTCAGATCCCTTTTCAATAATCCATTACCTCTTTCTACCATCCCATTTGACTGAGGGTAGTATGGGATATGAAAGACCCACTGAATTCCTTCTTGTTTTGCCTAATCTTGCATTTTCTTACATGAAAAGTATGAGCCATTGTCACTTTGGATAACATCAAGGGTAGGTAGATGTGAGAACAAAGACAATAGTCCTTGCACTTTGTTTCTCCCATTGGCTTTCCATCACTTAATTGCCATAAGCAAGCCAGGGACAGCTTTCACTCCTGTGAGGATGTATCGATATCCCACAGAGCATTTGAATGGTCTGATATAACTTGCCAGGTAGACCATAACATTTTCCCTTTGTTGGTATGTAGAGTTGGTGCTTTAGCAGGATGACTTGCTTGTAATTTCAGTCTACACTGGGGACATTCCATAAGAATAGTTTCACAGATGTTTCTCTTTAAGGGCCAGCCCTTACTCTGTGCAGCAAGGTAAAGCACTTCCTTACCAGTATGACCTAGGTTTTGATAAAACCATTCTCCCAACCGATACCACTCAAGATTAGGGTAATTTTTCTAATTTTAGCTAACTCATCTATGCTTTGATTCCACTTTGTGGCTGGTTGATTATCTTTAGCTAAAGTGCCACCATCCACGGGTGTGCAGCTGCCTTACAAAGTAGCTATTAAGATTGTAATGTTTGGTACAGCAGCTGTCAGCAGAGCTATATTAGCATTCAGGCACCAATAATCAATTGTTAAGTGCCACCTCCCACCTGGTTTCCAAACTGGCCAGATAGGTGAGTTATATAGAGTGCTATGGAGATAATTTGTCATTTTGCCAGATCAACTATGACTTCAGAAACTCCATTTCGTGCCACAGCAGAAATCTGTTATTGCGGTACTTTAGTAATTTTTGAATCAGGGAGTGCAGAGGTTGTGTGAAGTACATGCACTGCAGCCTCCCTATTTCTTCTGGGGCTGGAACAGAGGTTTGAGCTGAAAGGCCACACACTGCCATTTGGCAGGTGCCAGGTTCGTCTGTTTAAAACACAGAAACCTACAATATTTTTGTGATGGCATTTAATTGCAAAGCTAGTAGCTGACATGCACTTCTTGCCTGAGAGCCATAAATCGACCTTGGCAGTTTGGCAAACATCCCTCACTCTGTTCACACCAGTAATCTGAACTCTTTGCTGTCTGGATCGCATGTCCAGCTTCTTGGCATCTTGTGTTAGTATTGCAATTTGTGCTCCCGTATCTATTAAAAACTTCACCAGTTGCCTTGAGGACCAATTGGAATCAAAATGTATGGGCTATCTTCCCTTATCCACTGATAATCTGGACAGGCTGGCCCAATTGCCATCCAGACATTACTCGTTTTTTGGCTTCATGCCCTGTAATTCCTCTCTAAGGAGGAGGAAGGAGTTGTCTCCCTTTCTAGGAACTGATGCTGGTGGAGTTGAAATATCCCACCTTTCACTGGTATCTCATTTCTGCGATGCTTCGATCAGACTCAAGATAATGCCAACAGGCTGACCTTGCATCACAGCTCTGTGAATGCCTAGAGCTAATGCTTTTTTTCCATAAATCAGTTTGCTTTCTCAAGATTCTGTTTGCAAGTNCCAGCACACTTTTTGAGCTGATATTATAGTTGCTATCTGCCTAAGCAAGGCCTTGAGTGTAGCCAGTACACTGGTCACTATCTGCCTGAGCAAGGCAATGGCCAGACCAAAGGCGAGAAGTGCTGGGGGGAGCACACTGTTACAGTCCACCCCGTGACTATAGTCAATTCATCTTACCTGTCAGAAAAATAGTGTTACAGTACACCTCTTGCCTTCTTGTGTCATAAATAGTATATTAATAATTTATATGCTTACAGATCTACAGAAAGTGAGATATTGCGGCCTTCCAGTACTTGAAGGGAGCGTACAAACAGGAGGGGGAACGCCTGTTTACACATGTTGATAGTGATAGGACAAGGGGGAATGGTTTCAAACTAAGACAGGGGAGATTTAGGTTGGATATTAGGAGGAAGTTTTTCACTCAGAGGGTGGTGAGGCACTGGAACAGGTTGCCCAGAGAGGTTGTGGATGCCCCATCCCTGGAGGCATTCAAGGCCAGGCTGGATGTGGCGCTGGGCAGCCTGCTCTAGTAGTTGGCAACCCTGCCCAGAGCAGGGGGGTTGAAACTAGATGATCTTTAAGGTCCTTTTCAACCCAGGCCATTCTATGATTCTATGATTCTATGATATTGCTGTCCATGGCAAACAGTTTTATCATTCTCTATTTTTACAAAGAAAGTCCAGCCTACAGGGTTTCCATTAGGTCCGTATCAGTTATTTAATCGATGGAGTACCTTGAAAAGTCGTATATCCCATTGAGCCTCGTGGGGTTTCAGATCCCTTTTCAATAATCCATTACCTCTTTCTACCATCCCATTTGACTGAGGGTAGTATGGGATATGAAAGACCCACTGAATTCCTTCTTGTTTTGCCTAATCTTGCATTTTCTTACATGAAAAGTATGAGCCATTGTCACTTTGGATAACATCAAGGGTAGGTAGATGTGAGAACAAAGACAATAGTCCTTGCACTTTGTTTCTCCCATTGGCTTTCCATCACTTAATTGCCATAAGCAAGCCAGGGACAGCTTTCACTCCTGTGAGGATGTATCGATATCCCACAGAGCATTTGAATGGTCTGATATAACTTGCCAGGTAGACCATAACATTTTCCCTTTGTTGGTATGTAGAGTTGGTGCTTTAGCAGGATGACTTGCTTGTAATTTCAGTCTACACTGGGGACATTCCATAAGAATAGTTTCACAGATGTTTCTCTTTAAGGGCCAGCCCTTACTCTGTGCAGCAAGGTAAAGCACTTCCTTACCAGTATGACCTAGGTTTTGATAAAACCATTCTCCCAACCGATACCACTCAAGATTAGGGTAATTTTTCTAATTTTAGCTAACTCATCTATGCTTTGATTCCACTTTGTGGCTGGTTGATTATCTTTAGCTAAAGTGCCACCATCCACGGGTGTGCAGCTGCCTTACAAAGTAGCTATTAAGATTGTAATGTTTGGTACAGCAGCTGTCAGCAGAGCTATATTAGCATTCAGGCACCAATAATCAATTGTTAAGTGCCACCTCCCACCTGGTTTCCAAACTGGCCAGATAGGTGAGTTATATAGAGTGCTATGGAGATAATTTGTCATTTTGCCAGATCAACTATGACTTCAGAAACTCCATTTCGTGCCACAGCAGAAATCTGTTATTGCGGTACTTTAGTAATTTTTGAATCAGGGAGTGCAGAGGTTGTGTGAAGTACATGCACTGCAGCCTCCCTATTTCTTCTGGGGCTGGAACAGAGGTTTGAGCTGAAAGGCCACACACTGCCATTTGGCAGGTGCCAGGTTCGTCTGTTTAAAACACAGAAACCTACAATATTTTTGTGATGGCATTTAATTGCAAAGCTAGTAGCTGACATGCACTTCTTGCCTGAGAGCCATAAATCGACCTTGGCAGTTTGGCAAACATCCCTCACTCTGTTCACACCAGTAATCTGAACTCTTTGCTGTCTGGATCGCATGTCCAGCTTCTTGGCATCTTGTGTTAGTATTGCAATTTGTGCTCCCGTATCTATTAAAAACTTCACCAGTTGCCTTGAGGACCAATTGGAATCAAAATGTATGGGCTATCTTCCCTTATCCACTGATAATCTGGACAGGCTGGCCCAATTGCCATCCAGACATTACTCGTTTTTTGGCTTCATGCCCTGTAATTCCTCTCTAAGGAGGAGGAAGGAGTTGTCTCCCTTTCTAGGAACTGATGCTGGTGGAGTTGAAATATCCCACCTTTCACTGGTATCTCATTTCTGCGATGCTTCGATCAGACTCAAGATAATGCCAACAGGCTGACCTTGCATCACAGCTCTGTGAATGCCTAGAGCTAATGCTTTTTTTCCATAAATCAGTTTGCTTTCTCAAGATTCTGTTTGCAAGTTTCTAGAATTATTTCACTCGAGTTTAGTTTCCACTTCCTGTGTTAGGGGTCTCACTTTATAAGCTCCTCCCTGTGGCTTTAGGTTTTGTTTTTCAGCTGGTGCATCTTCCCAGCCCATTTCACACCTGTGGTTAACAATGAAGTGTACTAATTCTGCCCACGTAGGGAACTGTTTAAGGGCGTTCTGCTCATTGTCAATTTGTGTTGCGTTATATTCTGTCTCTTTGATCTCATCCCCTTTTGCAGCTAAGTATGGTTTAAGAATTGCCAGGGCTACTCTAATCAGTGGCTTTAACATTGTGAAATCTACTGTAGCAGATAGTGGGACCTTATGGGGTCCTTGTTTGTGCATGGCTTGTGTGCAAGCGGCTTTTGTGATGGCTGTAGAGAGCTCACTTAGAGATTTAGTAGGGATTATAGAGGGTTCACCCCACTCCATTGTGTCTATTCCCCCAGCCCAATAAGCTACTCAGCCAGTGATAGAATGGGGCTTATCTGCCTGGTCGGGTCCTAAATTTAAAAAAAACAAACAAAAAACAATCAAACAAACAAACAAACAAAAACAGACCCCAATAGCCGTTTGCTTCATCCTTACTTAGCATTATCCAGTCTCTGCCAGTTAAGCATACTCACCACAGGTATTCAGTTTCAGTTTCACCTGATTTTCTGCTATATCTCTCTTGCAAATTTGTCAGTTGTAACAAATCCCAGGGTATGATTCATATAGTATACCACTGATGACCATCCGAAGGACTCACAGTTCTTTCTGTTTTAACAATGGGTCTGGCTTCACTTTCAGGAGGATTTGTGGGGAACAAAGGATTGTCTTCTTCTGGCTCATTATCATTGGGATAACCCCAGATGTCTTCATCTCAATCTTAAGGGAATACTATTAGTTTTCTAATCTGTACAATGTCAGGGGGGCAAGGAGCCTCCATAAGCATCATCTTCACCTTTTCTCCCAATTTTTGTCTTTTTTCATTTTCTTGCTGTAACTGTTTCTGCCTTTGTTCAGTCTTTTAGAGATAAAACCTTATTATTCTCAATTCTATAACACGAAAGTAAAGATTTATTTTTTTTTTAGTTAATTTCAGAAAAAAAAGAAAAAAAAGAAAAAAAAAGGAAAAAGAACATTTCCACTTGCAAAAAAAAAAAAAAAAAAATCCTCTATCTGTTGTAATTTCCCTAGCTCTGTATCTAGCAGTTACAACCATGTTCATTAGTAAAAATAGCTACATTTCCGTTACCTTTATTCATGTCAACTAATAGTGTTATTGATTCACTGGGTCTATTTATAAAGTACTATTCAGCACAAGGAAGAAGAAAGGAGTCAGATGCTTGATACTTGGTCCAGATCAGTGAGTCTAAAGATGTGACATGAAATCCTTGCCTTATCGCATTCTATAGGAATTTTGTCTTTGACTTCAATGAAACCAGAATTTCATTCATTACATGTTTATTTCTCTGACTTTTTCAAACTCAGTATTTCATTTATTTCTCTGACATCTTTGCAATCTTTCCTCAAAGTCAAATACTTACGTTCATTTACAACACAGTGAAATTCTTCTGAAGTTCAGGGAAGTTTTCCCCTGACAAAACTTCAGTCTTGGGCTGGTCTTCAACAGAAGAGTATTTAGTTAAAGGTATCTATTTAACAGGTATTTAGTTAAAACACCAGTTTAAGCAAATTTTAATGTAAATATTTAGTTTAACTTTAAATATGTGTGCTGTAGTATCCACTGAAATAAAGAGCTTTTACGGAATTAAGTCTATGAACAATGGAAGTAAGAGAGAATAATAATTGGAGGGCATAAAATTTGGTTTGATAGCATTGTCAGAGCAAGTTCCACAGGCTATGAATTGAAAGTATTGGAATAGAATAGAATAGCATAGCATAGCATAGCATAGCATAGCATAGCATAGCATAGCATAGCATAGAATAGTTCAGACAGAAGGGACCTTCAAAGATCATCTAGTCCAACTGCCTGACCACTTCAGGGCTAACCAAAAGTTAAAGCATACTACTGACGGCATTATCCCAATGCCTCTTGAACACTGACAGACGTGGGGCATCAACCACCTCTCTAGAAAACCTGTTCCAGTGTTTGACCATCCTCACAGCAAAGAAATTTTTCCTAATATCCAGTCTGAATCTCCCGTTGTGCAGCTTTGTGCTGTTCCTGCACATCCTGCCATCTGTTACCAGAAAGAAGGGACCAGCAGCTCCCCCTCCACTTCCCCTCCTCAGGAAGTTGCCGAGAGCAATGAGGTCGCCTCTCAGCCTCCTTTTCTCCAGACTAGACAACCCAAGTGTCCTCAGCCTCTCCTCACAGGACATGCCTTCCAGCCCTTTTACCAGCTGTGTTTTCCTCGTCTGAATGCATTCAGGTATCTTAACAACCTTTCCATACTGCAGAGCCCTGAACTGTACACGATATTCAATGTAAGGCTGCACCAACACTAAATATTATTATTACAGCAGTGCATTCACTGAGCATGTTACCAAAGGGAGGGCTGTTATGTAAAGAGACTTGGACAGCTGGAAGGTCTATGTTTTAGGAAGCTGAAGACAGGCTTTCAAGATTTCCAGGAGGGTAGTTGGAATAGGAAAACTGCATACAACAATAGGATGTGGGGAGCAAGAGGAAATGGGGAAGACAACTGCTGGGAGGAAGCCTTGTTCTTGCTTTTTCCCTTCTTTTCACTAAACTTGTATTCCAAGACTATTTGTAACCTGGTTCCCTCATCCTTCTTACTCCTGGAAGAGGAAGCAGAAATCTCACAGCATGCATCAGCTACAGGAAAGATGGAAAAAGCAGAACCAGTCAAAAGTGATGGATTCTTGACAGCTATTGCTGCTGTTGTCAGAGGTGAAGGGACAAGAAGGAATGAGGTTTTGTATAGCACACAGCTGACTCCAGCAAAAAACAGATGGTCAAATAAGAGGTAAGGGTCCTTGATGGAAAGGTTAATCACCATCTCCTCTGATATTAACAAAGGAAGAAGTCTGCTGCCCTAAGGACCTGCCTTCTTTGTTTACTTCTTGGAACTAAACCCAATGAAACTAGTTCTGTGTTAAATACTTTTATGAGTCAGAGGTTTCGCTGATATTTTATCAGAGAATTATAATTATCCTATGCTTTCATAATTTTGTCTTTAACTATGATTTTTATTTTCATCCTCTTATTTGTGGTTAGGATTTCTAATACTGTATGTTATTAATGAGTAGGAAAAAATACAGAAAATACAGAAATTGTCAGCCCCTCCAAAAAGAAAACTATCATCTATCCTAGCACTACATTAAGGAGTTTTGTAAGAGAAGATTTCTTAATATAACAAGAAAGCTTTATACATATTTTATGCTGAAGGTATTTCAAAAAATAAACATAACAATTAAATACCAGTAATTTTTATAGATTTTATATTCATTTTTTTGCCTAAGCAGCTGCTAAAAATAGTCTTGTGACACTCCTTTGAATGTCAGCAATTCTCTCAACCTTTTCAATTTAATGAATAAAAGTTAAAATTTATAATTACTTATGTATGAATGCTATTAAAGGAGTTACATTAATAATATATGAAAGTCATTTTTTATGAATATAGTCCAGAAGTGATAATTAGGGAAAGTAAAAAAAATGCTGTAATAATTTTTGCACTGCAATTATTTAGCTATTCTAAAGCATACACACTCTTTAAAACTGGTCCATCTTAGGAAAAAATTTAGCGTGCAAAAGTGAACCTGAATTGAAAGGAATATGTTTAAACTTAGGAACCGAAAAGTCCATGGATGCTGAAAATGTTGCTAGTTAAACATAGAATGTTGTAGTAATATAGCTTGGGAATGACTTCTGCAGGTTATCTGATTCAACTCCCTGCTGAAAGTAGGACCAATTTAAGTGAGCTCTGCAGTCTGTCCAGCTGAGTTTCAGAAACCTCCAACAGTGGCATTTCCACAACCTTTCTGGGCAACCTGTTTCAAATTTTGGCTGCCCTCACTATATTCTTTTTTCTAATATCTGATCGGAACACTCCCTTTTGAAAATTGTCATGTACTAAAACAAAATGGACTTCTGCAGGTGCAGAAGCACTGGCAATCTCTCATTCTTGTACTTTTACACAAAATAGCAGTTTGATCCTTCAAAACATAATTCCTGGGAGCACAAAATTCAGGAAGGACTACTGCTGTGTAACTTGAACTGACCATATAAGAGCTCTTCCTTCTCTTCCTCTATGTCCTGATGTATCTCCCATTTCAGCTGTCTGGAAAATTGTAGAATCACAGAATGGTTTGAGTTGGAAGGGACCTTAAAGATTATCCAGTTCCACTCCCACCCGCCAACCCCCTACCCCCTGCCATGAGCAGGGACACCTTCCACTAGATCAGGTTGCTCAAAGCCCCATCCAACCTGGCCTTGAAGGCCACTGAAAAATGCTCATACTTTTTCAGCAGAATTGAAAACCTAGCCATCGCCACAAGCAGGTGTTTACATTTTTTATGAGCAACACCCAGAAGATCTTTCCTTTCAAGAATAGGTTGTTATTTGTTGTTCTGGTCATTTACACATGGGTAAGATGTGGCTTCTTTCATTAGTTTTATATGCACAATTTCAAATCATTCTTTTCCTCTTTGATTGTTTCTCTCTTCCTTCTCCAGAAATAAGCATATGTAAATCATCCAACTTAAAAGTAGGATGCAATGCAGCCCACTCTGTCAGCCTGATGTGAGGATAAGATTATACTTTGGATTTAATTGCAGAAATGATCACTGGAATGTAATACTTGTAAAATTAAATGTGAGGTTATTTTCTTCCAGGTTAAGTGCACATTTCTGACATCCTTGAATAAGCATAATCATACTAGCATTGACTTTAGATGTATGAATACATTTGCTTATTACGAGATAAGATAGCAAAACAACTAACAGTCACACCAGCTTTTGATGACATATAAAAGCCAGTTCCAGCCAGCTCCAAAAAGAACCTGCACTGGCCAAAGCTGAGCCCCTCAGCCAAACTGATGGAGCCTCTGTGACAACATATTTAAGAAAGGATGAAAACTGTACAGCAGCTGTGAGAGGAGCAAGTGAGAAAATGTGAGAGAAACAAATCTGTCTGCAGACATAAAGATCAGCAAAGAAGGAGGGGAGGAGGTTCTCCAGGTGCCAGAGCAGAGATTCCCCTACAGCCCATGGAGAAGGTCATATTAGAGGAGGCTGTCCCCCTACAGCCCATGGAGGACCACGCTGGAGCAGATATCCACAGTACAGCTCATGGAGGACCACATGCCAGAGCAGGTGGATATGATCTGAAGGAGGATGTAGCGTGTGGAGAGTCCACACAGAATTAGGTTTTCTGGAAGGTACTGCAGTCCATGGAGAGGATCCCATTCTGGAGCAGGTTGTCTGGCAGGAACAGGCTGTGGGGTTCCCATGCTGGAGCAGTTCATTACTGAAGAACTGTACCCTGTCAATGGCCCCATACATGGTGCAGTTCTCAAAGAACTTTGGATCAGTTCATGAAGGACTGCATCCCGTGGGAGGATCCCCATGCTGGAGCGAGGGAAGGGTGTGAGGAAGAGGGATTGGCAGAGCCAAAATTTTATGAACTGATTGTATCCCCCGTTCGGCATCTCCCTGTTCCACTTGAGGGATTAGGGAGAAGGCAGAAGAATTGACACTGAAGATGAGCCCGGGAAGAAAGGGGATGGAGAAAGGTGTGTTTTTTTAGTTCTCACTGTTAGTTTTCTGTTATTAATTGGCAATGAATTAAATTAATCTTCCCCAAGACAAGTCTGTTTTGCTTGTAACAGTAACTGGTGAATGATCTCCCTGTCTTTGTCTTGATGCACAAGATTTTTCATCTTTTTTTCTCCCTCTATGCTGTTGAGGTGGGGGATTAAGAGACTGCCATGCTGGGAAGCTAGCAGCCAGCCAAGGTCAACCTACCACATAGTTGAGTTTGCCTCACCTCAATCCCTGGTAATTTGATGGAGCAGCTAAACTTGGAAAACCATTTGCAGACACATGAAGGACAAGAAAATCACCAGGAGTAGTCAGCATGTATTCATCTAGAGGAAGTCATGCTTGACCAACTTGATAAACTTCCATGATAAAATGAGGGGCTGGTAGGCAAGGTGAGAGCAGTGGATATTGTCTACCATGATTCCAGGAAGGCTTTTAACTCTGTTCCCCATAAGAACCTCATAGACAAGTTGTTGATGTATGGACTGGATGAGCAGAGAGTGAAGTGGATTGAAAACCAGCTGTGCAGCTGGGCCCAGAGGGTGGTGATCAGTGTAGCAAAGTCTAGTTGGAGCCCAGTAAGTGGCAGTATACCCCAGCAATCTGTGCTAGGTCCAGTCCTGTTTAACACCTTCATTAATGATCTGGATGATGGGACAGTGTGCACTCTCAAGTTTGATGGTGACACAAAACTGGGTTGGGGTTTGGAATTATATGACCTTTAAGGTCACTTCCAACCCATAACATTCCACGATTCTATGAATGCTGAATGAGCTTGCACTAGGTTCCTGTAAAGAGGCATGTAGTTCAAAGTTTCCTTAGTATAAATTGTCTTAATCAAGCCTTCATTGTTTCCAAATGGAAAACCAATACAAATGTCTCAACTTGGTTTGCTTTAGAGATTGAATGCAAAATATTTGTTTTAAATGTAACATAAAATCAATGAGAAACAAAGAGAAGGAGGGAAAAAGAGAGAATGATTTTAGCAGGAAATATAATAGGATGTAATAGTTTCTAAGTTAAAATTTATACAAGGGCATTTAATGAAATCAAATACATTACAGAGCACATAAGAAAGAACTTATTAACTATTGAAAAAAGTATCTAATTCACTTGATGAATCTTTGTAAATTAACTGTCTGCAGTAACCCAAAGCTGCAGCTACTAATTTTTACAACTTGAGTAATATCAGGTATTTTGGGTCATGTATTGCACTACATAGCCATTTGGGTGTTTGGATGATATTTAGTAAATACCCCTCAACCTCACAGTATCACTCTTCCGTTACCATCTTAAAACTGTGTCCAGAACTGACTTCTCAACAATGCAGTTTCATTGTTAAGCAGGAGTCCTCAAAACAATCACTGAATTTACTGACTGGTTGTTAACTACATTTTCAAACACTATCATCCTGAAAATACGTATTAATAGAAGTCAGACAGGCGTGGCCACACCTCTATGATAAAGTAATGATAGAATCATAGAATCATAGCATCATAGAATCAGAGAATCAGAGTATCCTGAGTTGGAAGGGACCCACAAGGATCATTAAGTCCAAATCCTGGCTCCACACAGGACCACCCAAAAAATTAGATCATATGTCTGAGAGCATTGTCCAAATGCTTCTTGAACTCCAGCAAGCTTGCTTCCATGACAGCTTCCCTGGGGAACCTGTTCCAGTGCCTGACCACCCTCTCAGAGAAGAACCTTTTCCTAACATCCAGCCTGAACCTCCCCTGTCACAGCTTCATGTCATTCCCTTGGGTCCTGTTGCTGGTCACCAGAGAAGAGATCAGCTCCCCTCGTAAGGAAGCTGTAAGCCACCATAAGGCCTTCCCTCAGTCTCCTCTTCTCTAAACTGAACAAACCAAGTGACCTCAGCTGCTCCTCATACGTCTTGCCCTCTAGACCCTTCACCATCTTCATAGCCCTCCTTTGGACACTCTCTAATAGTTTTAAGTCCATCTTATATTGTGGTGCCCTAAACTGCACACAGTACTTGAAGTGAGTCCGCACCAGCGCAGAGTAGAGTGGGACAATCACTTCCCTCAAGTGGTTAGAAATGCCTGATGCACCCCGGGATATGGTTGGCCCTTCTGGCTGTCAAAGCACACTGTTGACTTATACTCAACTTGCCATCGACCAAGACCCCCAGATCCTTTTCTGTGGGGTTGCTGTCCAGCCTCTCATCCCCTAGTCTGTATGCACATCCAGGGTTGCCCCTTCCCAGGTGAAGAATCCAGCACTTGTTTTTGTTAAACTTCATGTTGCTGGTGATTGCCCAGCCCTCTAATTTGTCAAGATATCTCTGCAAGGTCTCTCTACCCTCAAGGGAGTCAAGAGCTCCTTCTAATTTAGTTTTGTCCTCAGACTTACGTAGTATACCTTCAAGTCCTGCATCCAAGTCATTTATGAAAACATTACAGAGAACTGGCCCTAAACTGGAGCCCTATGGTATCCCACTAGGCCACCAGCCTGATGTAACCCCATTTACTAGAACCCTTTGAGCCTGACCCACCAGCCAATTGTTCACCCATCTCATTATGCATTTATCTAGCTGTAGGCTGGACATTCTGTCCAGAAAGATACTGTGAGAAACAGTATAGAAAGCTTTACTGAAATCCAAAAAATTACATCAATTGGCTTCCCTTGGTCAACTAGGTGGGTAACCTTGTCATTAAAGGCAATTAAGTTCGTTAAACAGGACCTTCCCCTCATGAACCCATGTTGACTGTTATCAATGACTGAATTGTCCTTTAGGTGTTTTTCAGTAACTCACAGAATAATTTTCTCCATAATTTTACCAGGCACTGAAGTGAGACTGACAGGCCTGTAATTACCAGGGTCTTCTTTCTTGCCATTCTTTAAAATTGGAGTGACATTCGTCAGCTTCCAGTCAACTGGTACTTCTCTAGATTCCCAAGACCATTGAAAAATAATCGAGAGAGGTCTTGTGGTGACATCAGCCAGCTCTCTGAGTACCCTGGGATGAATTTCATTGGACCCCATAGACTTACATGTATCCAGGTGGAGCAGCAAATCCTGCACAAGTTTGGGGTTGGCTGAGAGTTTATCGTTACTGCAGTCATGTTCCTCCATCTCAGGGCACCTGAGGCCCCAGGGTCCACCATCACTGTTGAAGACAGAGGCAAAGAAGGCATTAAATGTTTCCACTTTGTCTAAGTCCCTGTTTGTGAGGTGACCATCTTCATCAAGTAATGGAATAATGTTTCCCCTGGTCCTCCTTTTGCTGTTAACCCCTTTAAAAAAGCCCTTTTTATTGTCCCCCATGGTACTGGCCAGCTTCAACTCTAATTGAGCTTTAGCTGCACAAATTTTCTCCCTACAATGGTGAACAACATCTCTGTAGTCCTCCCATGTCACCTGACCTTGTTTCCAGTGGCCATACACTTTCTTTTTCTGCCTAATCTCTAGAAGAAGATGCCCCACCTGCTTGACTTCTAACATTTTGGAATTGCCTGTTCCTGTGCTCTTAAGAGTTGGTACTTAAAAAGTGACCAGCATTGATGGACACCGATGCTTTCAAAAGCAGTTTCCCAGTTGACCTTACTAACTAGTTCCCTGAGCAGCCTAAAGTCTGCTCTCCCCATATGTAGGGTTGAAACTTTGGTGGCAGTTTTCTGCCATGTGATTAAATAATCAAGCAAAGAAGCTAATAACAAATGCCTACAAAGAATTGTTACGTGAAAACCTATGTAGGAATTGTTTTCCTATATTCATTATTTTGTCAGTGGAAATTTGATTCTTTTGATGTTTTAAAAATCTTAGGCTTAATTCTTAGACATTGTCAACCAAGTACAATAGCACTGTGTTATGAATAGTATATTTTATCTTTTATGAGGCACAGTAGTCACAAGACCTAATTCTGCTCACAGCAAGACTGTACCACCCTGTTGAGCTCAACATATTTGTATCATTTTCAGTGTACAGAATACAAACTTTGTCCAGTAGTTTTTAAACAGTAGTCAAATTATTTTCTGAGATAAGTGTAATAGAAATCTTTTTTTTTTTTCTTCTCCCCCTACAGCCCTGCCTACAATAGCTTTTAGTTCCCATAATAGTCAGACTAATACATCAGAGCACCTTGCAAGTGGGAAATCCCTTGCTCAAATGAACATTTAAATAGAGAGGATGGGTCTCAGCAAAAGAAACAAGGACAAAACCCTAGGGAGAATTTTACAGAAAATGCTTGTTGTGCCATTTTACTGAAATTTGGAAGACATGGGTTCAAATCTCATCATATTCAAAATTCTCATTTTTTTCTATGTTTCATTCTTGGTGACCTCTACTGAAATCTAGCGGTTATAAAATATTATGTAATCATTTCCTTTTTGTAGGGTTTTCTGTGTGTGTGTGTGTGCTTGTGTGTTTGTCTTTTTTCTTTGATAGAAGTATGCATCACACTGCTGAAATAAAGGGTAATCTGAGGTCTATATGAACCCAAAGCAAAAAGAGATGCCTTCTTCAGGTCTAAATTAAAAGCACCACTTTTCTGAGAAAAACATCATTTAGATCTTTTGAAATTGTTCACTGGTATCATCTAAGCATTAGACAAAATTAAAACAATAATTAACATAATACTAGATGCACTATAACAAAAAATCTGTTTTGGAAAACCACAAGCTGTGTGATGTTCTTTTTCTGAGCAGGTACAGATGGTAGTATGAAAGAAAAATGAAACGTACTTTTTTGTGTGTGTGTGTACACTTACACTATGTTTAAAAGCATTTCTGCTTTACTAGATGAAAAGCAATCATACTTAACAGATGTGAAGAACTGATGGAAGATGATTTTTGGCACTGAGTTATAGTAGTGAGAACTTTCTTAATGTCCATAAAGAGCTTCAAAATCCAGACGTGAAAGGTACCGAAGAAGTGTATTGCATTAATATTACACTGTCTGGTGAACAAACAGAAATTGGGGGTTTATGAACATATGCAAGATAATCTTTCTGTAATAGATTAATAATTATTATTATAATAGATTTCTGTAACAGATTGTTCTGTGTAGAATCTATTGCAGTAAAATGTAGATTCCAAAATTCTTCTGATGGCTCTACGGAACTTTTACAGACCTTTTTTTTTTTAAAAAAAAAATATATTATCTTTAAATATGACTTCTACAGAAGAAGATACCAACCAACCAACCAAACAAACAAACAAAAAAGAACTTGCTTTGTGTATGCTTTTTCCCATTATATTTGTCACTGATATACTGAAAGCCAGTATTAAAATACCCCAGTGCATTTTACTACTTTCTGGTACATGCTTTCCAGATTGCTTCTTAACAATCTAAAATGATATAATTTCTGTATATGGAGAAACTCTAAGAAGGCATAAAAGAGCCAGAAATCTCTACCAGCTATCAATACAACATTATATGTATATGTATATGTATATGTATATGTATATGTATATGTATATGTGTATGTGTATGTGTATATGTGTATATGTGTATATGTGTATATGTGTGTATATATATATATATATATATATATATATATATAACTGGCCTTTTGGAGGATAGAAGTTAGAAAATATGAATTTTTTCTAGTAGTAATGGACCTACATTTTCCAATTCCATAATCTTACATATGTAGCTATAGTCGTCCTCTCATTTTTCTCACTAGTTAAATACCCCCATGGGTATTTAGCATCATTTGTGGATAGCATCAATAAAGATTATGGTAGACTGCATCTACTAATGCCTGTTACACTGCTTTTGGGAATCTATAGAAAATAATGAAATATAGACTGATTGATCCTTTCATTTGCTACCAAAGAAATTAAGGAGTCCAAATAAATTAAGGAGTCCAAAGAAACCCCAGCTCCACCCTTATTAAGTAGAGCCCAAGAGCCCAGGATGTGTGTTGCACATTTGTGATTAAACCTTTACAGACAACACAAGGGAAGCTTTCTGAATTTTAAGCCTATAGGAGAGTACTGGTCATAAATTTTATCTTTGTTTTCTGTTGAAGCAGTAACCTGGCATTGCTAAGTATTTGTGTACAAAGGTGTTCTTCTGAATAAGCGTGTTAGCTTTATAGCTATTTCCTTCTCACCTAATCATATTTTAACTTTGCACGTTTGGATGTTCTGGGTTTCCACCATTACACTCTCCTCTCCAACTTGATTCTCTAATTTTTCATTTATTAATATAACCTAATATTAAAACTATGTATTTATCTCTTTGTTGTTCTTCTGTGTGTGTGTATGCACATGTAGATAAATCACGAGAAAGGTTCACAGAATCAGAGAATCACAAAATGGTTGAGGTTGGAAGGGATATCTAGAGGTCATATGGTCCAATTCCCCTTGCTCAAGAAGGGTCACCCAGAGCAGGTTGCCCAAGGACCATTTCCAGACAGCTTTTGAATTGCTGTTGAAAAGTAGTTTTGTTTGTTTGCTTGTTTTGTTGTTGTTGTTGTTTGGGTGTTCTTTTTTTTTCTTTCTTTTTTTTTTTTTAAGTTAGTAACTAAATTTCAAGAGAAGAAAATTAGTCTAGACAGCATGTATTTAATAAGTAAATAAATAATAATAAATCCCAGAAGTCAGATACATTCAAGGACCACTGAAAAGTCTGAGAATCACATACTTTTAGCTGATATCAATAAACAAAAAAATAGCACTATTCATGTCTCATTTTCTCCCCTGAAATATGACTGACCTGGATTGGTGCCATTGAACTGACTTACATGAGTATGCATTCTACTTGTCCTTCCTTTCCCAGTTTCACAGATTCAGTAATTAAAGGTTTTGTTTGCTTGTTTGTATGCTTTTGTTTGTTTGTTTGTCTTTGTTTGTTTGTTTGAGAAAATATCTTTGTAGAGTTTAAACACCAAACTTCTACTAGTCTTTAACTTGATCTGCACATGAGGAAGCAGAAAGTCCATGCTGCTCCTCAGGGACAGGTGATCTGGGAGCCAGCTATGACAGCAAGGCAAGGGCAGTGGCCTCCCCTGTGCAGGGAGTCTTTCTGCACCCAAGTAGGAAAAACAGAGCAGGTCCAGCAGCATTAACCAGTGTCCGCCAAGAGTCACCAGACAAATCCATAGTGGTTACACAGGTCTGAGATTCCATACCTGTGAAGTCAAATGGGTAGTGCAGTGGTTCCACCCTGATGGGCTGCTAAACTCCACCACAACCGCTCCCCCCCACCCCCCCAACACACACACACATGAACAGGAGGAGAAAATCCAGAATCACAGAATATTCCAAGTTGGAAGGGACCCACGGGGATCATTGAGTCCAACTCCTGGCTCCACACAGCACTACCTAAAATCTAAACCATATGCCTGAGATCATTGTCCAAATGTTTCTT
>VXAA01007282.1:136302-148576 GCA_013399115.1 Anseranas semipalmata
TTTTTTTTTTTCGCTTTATAGAGTAGAATTTCTATCAACTGGTAGTAGACTTTATTTGTCATTTACCCACATGGTGAAATAGAAGAGAGGTCTTCATATCACTGAATAGTAGCTGAAAGTTAGTCTTAAATATAAGCAACTCACACCTATACCAGTAATCTAGTCCGCCTGCTGTCAGTTTGTAATCAGTGAAGTATGTCCAGCAGGTGTCTTAATTCACCTGTCTAGACAACTTCATGAGGATGAGATGATGTTTTTTAAAGACATTATATATATATAATTAATGAAAATGGAACATGTGATGATTGATTTTTAAATGCATAATTTAGGAAAAGTAAATCCTATGTAAAATTACACAACTCTAAAAAAAAGCTTTCTGAGGGCTTATACAGAAGGCAAGCATAGGAAATTAAAGACACTGGAAGAAGAGGAACACAGAAGATATAAGCTGTAATAATAAGAGTACATTTTTCCTTGGTACCACACTTTTTGTCTACTCGTGGGCCATTATTTATGTTAAAAACCCCAAACTTTGAAAAGAAAATGCTTCTGCACTGGAAATTGCCTGTCTGTAGGAAATTTTTCCAGCAAAAATGTTCAAATTTGAATTTGTAAGCAAGGTGAGATGCTCATTTTCAAAGAGTCCTCTTCATTTCTTTAGCAAAACATCTTGTCCTCATAGTTATTAGTTTCACGTTTGCAGTAGGCTCATTATCAGAAATGAAAGCTCATCTATTTTTATTTTTTTTTTCCTAGTGGTTACAGTGCTGTGAGGAATTCTTTGGTGTGACATCTTTTCTGTCTTTGTTTTTGTTACACTCGTGTTCTCTTTGGCTTGTGCACAACACATAAAAATAGCATTTCAATTCAACTTGTGATACGAAATATACTGTTATATGGGAATATATATCTCTGTCTTTTTATTGTCTTTTCAGAGGGGCTTCTGGGGATCTAGTTATTAAAAATTTTATGGTTTTGATTTCAGTTATTGAACTACTGCTAAATCAAAGAGATTCTGTCTACTCTGTGATGATGCTGGCATCCCCTGTGCCCTGTTCCTCTTACTGCACCTTGGTGACTATACTAAAGTAAATTACAAAATGTCAATTTGTAACTAACAAAACAGGAAGCTCATGACAACACAGGCAAAGGAATACTGGTTTTAGTTTGTTTGTTTTCCTTGTATGGTGCTACAGCTGACTGCCTCATTTTTTATTTCCATTGATGATTAGTAGGACTATTTATTTTCTTCATATATGAAATATTAGTAATAATAATAATAGCAATAACAATAACTTTTGAAAGATAGTGCTTACTGGGAGACAAGGTAAGTGATATATATAATCTTATTAATAAAAAATAATAGCAAAAAAGAAGATAACCTCCTGGGACAGCCAGCAAACTGTTTGTTTGTTTGTTTGTTTGTTTTGTGGAATTCTTCACTAATAAGGAAGAAGCAAATGCTCATTGTTTGAGGACAAATAAATTGAATATTTATCTGCAGTTTAATGACTTGCCTGGTGCCATTTAATAATTTACAGAATATATTTAGAGTATTTTGTAAGACCAGAATAAAGGGGAAGCTTTCTATTGGTAGCAAAGCTGATAAGCAGGTTACCGAGGATCCTTAAATGTTAGAGGAAAGACTGAGTAAGGCTACTCATCGTCTTTTTATTGTCAGTGGAGAAAAAAATATGCCTAGAAATAGGCAGGTCCATAAAGCTATTTATATCTCAGGCACCTGCTTTAGAATGAGATGAATGAGTACCCTCAGTAAGTTTGCAGACAACACCAACTTAGGTGCATGTGTTGATCTGCTTGAGGGCAGGAAGGCTCTGCAGGAAGATCTGCATAGGCTGGACCAGTGGGCCGAGGCCAACTGTATGAAGTTCAACAAGGCCAGGTGCCAGGTCCTGCACTTGGGGCACAACAACCCCAAGCAGCGCTACAGGCTGGGGGATGAAAGCTGCCTGTCAGAGAAAGACCTGGGTGTATTGGTTGATAGCTGGCTGAATGTGAGCCAGCAGTGTGCTCAGGTGGCCAAGAAGGCCAACAGCATCCTGGCTTGTATCAGGAACAGTGTGGCCAGCAGGACTAGGGAAGTGATTGTCCCCCTGTACTGGGCTCTGGTGAGGCCGCACCTCGAGTACTGTGTTCAGTTTTGGGCTCCTCACTACAGGAAGGACATCAAGGTGCTGGAGCATGCCCAAAGAAGGGCAACGAAACTGGTGAGGGGTCTGGAGAACAAGTCTTATGAGGAGTGGTTGAGGGAGCTGGGGTTGTTTAGCCTGGAGAAGAGAAGGCTCAGGGGTGATCTTATCGCTCTCTACAGTTACCTTACAGTTACCTTAAAGGCTGTAGCGAGGTGGGGATTGGTCTCTTCTCCCACACTCCAGGAGATAGGACAAGGGGCAATGTTGCACCAGGGGAGGTTTAGGTTAGATATTACACAGAATCCCAGAATCGCAGAATGTTAGGGATTGGAAGGGACCTTGAAACATCATCTAGTCCAATCCCCCTGCCAGAGCAGGAACGCCTAGATCAGGTCACACAGGAAAAATATTAGGAAAAACTTCTTTACTGGAAGGGTTGTGAGGCATTGGAATAGGCTGCCCACGGAAGTGGTCGAGTCACCATCCCTGGAGGTCTTCAAAAGACGTTTAGATGAAGAGCTTAGTGATATGGTTTAGTGGAGGACTTGGTAGTGTTAGGTTATTAGTTGGACTAGATGATCTTGGAAATCTTTTCCAACCTAAACGCTTCTGTGATTCTGTGATTCTGAGTATCCCTACCCCTGGCAGAGGTGTTGGAACTAGATGATCTTTAAGGTCCCTTCCAACTCAAACCTTTCTATGATTCTGATTCTGTGAATAACCTCTGGGTTCTTCAGTCACTTATTTCTTTGCATTATAAATGTTGCTCAGTAGCCATATTTGATAAATGCCTTACATTTATTTGCTTAAGGTGTCTTAGACCGTATCTGCAATACTAAAAGTTTTTCTTCCTGTATTTGCTCATATTATGGTTCATATCACATATTCAGATATAGCCTCTCTAGAAAGGACCAGCAGCATCAGCCTGGAATAATATATGGTCCAGATTTCCTCTGAGCCCCACATGGAATTTGGGGCTGTAGCTGCATACCATAATTATTTTTCAGTTGTTTTATTTTCTGTTTTTGCTTTGAACTTGTTTTTGCAAAAATCAGCTAGTGGCTGAACTAATATTACCATGATGTTAAATTGATGTTTTACAGCATATAGGGTACATTAAAAATACCCTGGGACACTGAATGACTTAGTGTTTGAAGTGCTTGCAAGTAGTATTTGGGGGCAGAAACCCCATGAAAATGTTGAAAGACAAGAGCGCAGAAGAAAGGAAGCCAAGTCTAATGCAATCTTTTCCAACTATAAAGACTGATCTCTGAAGCAAACTTTTCCCAGAATGGTTCTCAGGGATTTTTTTTTAGAGAAAGGAGAATAAATTGGATTAAAAAAAAAATCAATCACCCTAGGATATTAATATTCATTGTCAAAATAAGAGAACTAAGAAATAAAAGCAAGTCAGGGAGATGCATTTCCTGACACTGTAATCCAGATCACAGAAGTTAGTTGTCTCTTTCTGCTAGCTGCTTAGAAAAAATACTAGGCAATGAAAATCTTCTTCCACTTGGGATCCATACTGCTAGTTCTTATCCTGATGATATAAGGGCATACAAAGGGAATCACACTGTATATGTGTAAGTATAAGTATAAAAGTATATGTGTGTGTGTACACATATTTTCTTAGTAATACAAATGATTATAAAATTTTCATAGAAAGTAGAAAACCTGGATTTTTGGTTTGACATTTAGTGACTTTTACTTCATCTACAGAAAATATAAATGGTTTCACTGAAGCCAGAAATACACTGTATGTTGGGGTAGATGCTTATCTCCACTGAGCATATCTACATATTCTTGGAACATTACTTTTTTATATACTCAGGAAGCTTGTAAGCTAAACTGAACTTCAAAGGGATTTTAGCATCTTCAGGACGAGGCAATGCCAGCAAATATCTCCATAATCCAAAATATCTGAACAGTTGTCAGAGCAGCAGCTGGAATTTAGGCAAATGAATTACAGCTTAGGTGGAATTTGTTTGGACTAATAAGACAGGATGCTCAAAAGACAGTAAGAGAAACAAGATATCTGATAGAAAGCTAATGAAGAAAAAGACACGTTTTTTGTTCTCTGGAAATATATTAATCGACAAAACAGTTATATTTCACAAGAATGTCATTTTGCTTCGGGATTGATTTCAAGAGAATCCAGACATTTTCTTTAGGAAACCAGCATACATATTGCTAATTTACCCAAATAGAAAAGTGCAAAAGAGGTCTTTATTCCAATGACTTCTGGCTGAAATCAACCTTTTTGCACTTTGAAGTCCACAACAGACATTCTAAAATCCTTGGCTTGTGCAAGAACTTCACTACCCTGGACTTCAGGAGAGTAGGCTTTGGCCTTTTTGGAGAGCTGCTTGGTAGTGTACCATGGGACAAAGCCCTGGATAGAAGAATGGCCCAAGAAATGGTAAATATTCAATGATCACCACCTCAAAGCTAAGGATCAATGCATCCTAACAGAGAGGAAGTTGAGCGAAAATACCAGGAGGCCTGCATGGATGAACAAGGAGCTCCTGCACAAACTCAAACACAAAAAGGAGGCCTACAGAGGGTGGAAGCAGGGACAGGTAGACTGGGAGGAATACATTGTCCAAGCAGCCAGGGATCAGCTTAGGAAAGCTAAAGCCCTGGTAAGATTAAATCTGGCTAGGGACATCAAGGGCAACAAGAAAAGTTTCTATAAGTACATCAGTGGTAAAAGGAAGAGTAGGGAAAATGCAGTCCTTTTCCAGAAGGAAACGGGAGACCTGGTTACTCAGGATTTGGAGAAGGCTGAGGTACTCAATGAGTTTTTTCCCTCTGTCTTCACTGGCAAGTGCTCTATCAACATAGCCCAAGTCACAGAAGGCAAAAGCAGAGACTGGGAGAATGAAGAACTGACCACTGTAGGAGAAGATCACATTTGAGACCATCTAAGAAACCTGAAGGTGCACTAGTCCATGGAACCTGATGAGATGCATCAGAAGGTCCAAAGGGAACTAGTGCTTGAGGTTGCTAAGCAACTACCCATCATATTTGAGAAATTGTGGCAGTCCAGTGAAGTTCCCACTGACTGGAAAAGGGGAAACATAACCCTAATTTTTAAAAAGGGAAAAAAGGAAGACATGGATAGTTACTGACCAGTCAGTCTCACCTCTGTGCCCGGAAAGATCATGGAGCAGATCCTCCTGGAAACTATGCTAAGGCACAGGGAAAACAGAGAGGCGATTGGACAAATTTGGTGGCCTTCAATGATGGGGTTACAACATTGATGGATAGGGGAAGAGCAACTGATGTCATCTACCTGGACTTGTACAAAGCATTTGACACCATCCCTCAGGACATCCTTGTCTCTAAATTGGAGAGGTTGGATTTGATGGATGAACCACTCAGTGGATAAGCAATTAGCTGGATGATCGCACTCAAAGAGTTGCAGTCAATGGCTCAATGTCCAGGTGGAGATTAGTGTCAAGTGGTCTCCCTCAGGGGTCAGTATTGAGACCAGTATTATTTAACATCTTTGTAGGTGACCTGGACAGTGGGATTGAGTACACCTTCAGCAAGTTTGCAGATGCATCCAAGCTGTGTTGTGGTCAACGTGCCAGAGGGAAGGGACGCCATCCAGAGGGACTTTGACAGGTTTGAGAGGTGGGCCTGTGTGAACCTCATGAAGTTTAACAAGGACAAGTGCAAGGTCCTGCACCAATCAAACATGAATACAGGCTGGGCAATGAGTGCATTGAGAGCAGCTCTGAGGAGAAGGACCTGAGGGTGTTGGTTGATGAGAAGCTCAACGTGAGCCAGCAGTGTGCACTTGCAGTCCAGAAAACCAACCATATCCTGGGTGGCATCAAAAGAAGCATGGCCAGCAGGTCAAGGGAGGTGATTCTCTCCCTCTACTCTGCTCTCGTGAGACTCCACCCGGAGTTTTGTGTCCAGCTCCGGGGCTCCCAACATAAGAAGGACATGGACCTGTTAAGAGTGAGTCCAGAGGAGGGCCACAAGGGTGATCAGAAGGCTGGAGCACCACTCCTATGAAGTCCAGCTGAGAGAGTTGGGGTAGTTCAGCCTGGAGAAGAGAAGGCTCCGGTGAGACCTTAGAGCGGCCTTCCAGTACCTAAAGGTACTACAGGAAAGCTGGGGGGGGTCTCTTTATCAAGGAGTGTGGTGACAGGAAAAGGGGTAATGGCTTTAAACTAAAAGAGGGTAGATTTAGACTATATATAAGGAAGAAATTCTTTACTCAGAGGGTGGTGAGGCACTGCAACAGGTTGCCCAGGGAAGTTGTGGATGCCCCATCCTTGGAAGTGTTTAAGGCCATGTTGGATGGGGCTTTGAGCAACCTGATCTAGTGGAAGGTGTTCCTGCCCATTGCAGGGTGGATGGAATTAGATGATCTTTAAGGTCCCCTCCAACCCAAACCATTCTATGATTCTATGATTCTATGATATTGTGATTCTGATTCTATGATTCTGTGATTCTATGATTCATGATGACTTCATCCTCTGCTTCTCAGAAGACATGCTAAGAAGCCCAGTCAAAGTACAAGTTCTCTGGTACTACACAGGGACGATTCCTGTGCGGAGAGATCTTTTCCCACTTCCTCCACTGTGAGGCTGGAGGAATGATGCCAGTTTCCAAAACTATCTGAAAAAACAAGGCAATACAAATTTAATTATTTATTTAGTTAGTTATTTTACAAAGAGAAACACAGAACTTTTATTTCAATAACAGATATTATAATTTGAGATACTTTTTGCTAGTGCAGAAGCAAAAACCTGGACCTTTTAGAATCCCTTGGCAAAATGGGCTTTTGGTAGCCTGGATCATTCTGTTTGCTTTCCTCCCCAGCTGTTGGTATGCAAATATCAAAGAAAAGAATTCTTACCCATGCATTTTGTGATGAGCAAATGTGAATATTAGAACAGCAAAGTAACAGAGGTCTTTGCTATAGAATTGCTAATGTTATACCTTGCCATCCTCTCAGAGTTTATATTTATATGGCTGTTACATTCCATGAATGTGAAAAAAAAATCCAAACTCTTAGAAAAGTTCAGAATCTCTCTGTCTTCTTGATCATTTTGGAGCAACTCTTTAAGGTGACAAGTCTTCAGTGAGCTTTGACACCACTTACAATGCCATATCATAGAATCAATGAGGTTCAAAAAGACTTTCAAGATCATCAAGTGCAACCACCAGCCAGACCTACCGAGTCCCATCACTGAACTGTGTCCCTTAGTGCCAATTCTACACACTTCTTAAATACCTCCAGGGATGGAGATTCCACCACTTCCCTGGGCAGCCCATTCCAATGCTTGACCACCCTTATATGTTTCTAGCTAGAAATACCTCCCAAATTCACAGAATCACAGAATCACATAACAGTTGAGGCTGGAAGGGGACCCTGGGGACCATCTTACCCAATCCCCCTGCACAAATAGGGGCACCTAGACGGCTTTTGAAGATCTCCACAGAGGGTGACTCCACAACCTCTCTGGGCAACCTGTACCAGTGCTTAGTCACCTGCACAGTAAAGTGCTTCCTGATGTTTAGATGGAACCTCTTGCATTCCAGTTTGTGCCTATTGCCTCTTGTCATGTCACTGGGCACCACTGAAAAGAGTCTGACTCCAGCCAATTTGTACCCTCCCTTCAGGTATTTATAGACATTGATGAGATTCTCCCTGAGCCTCCTCTTCTCTAGGCTGAAGAGTCCCAGCTCTCTCAACCTTTCTTCATAAGTGACAGTCTCTAGTCCCTTCATCATCTTGGTTGTCCTTTGAGGGACTCAGTCCAGTATAACCATGTTTCTCCTACTAGGAAGCCCAGAACTGGACACAGTACTCCAGGTGTGGCCTCACCAACTCGGAGTAGAGCGGAAGCATCACCTCCCTCAACCTGCTGACAATACTTTGCCTAATGCAGCAAGAAATACTGTTAGCCTTCCTTGTAACAAGGACACATTGCAGTCTCATGTTCAGCTTGGTGTCTACAAGGATCCCCCATGCCTTTTCTACTGAGCTGTTTTCCAGCTGGGTGGCCCCCAGAATACTTGTGCCTGGCGTTTTTCCTCCCCACGTGCAAGACTTTGCACTTCTCCTTGTTGAACTTCTTGAGGTTCCTAACAGCCCATTTCTGCAGCCTGTCAAGGTCCCTCTGGGTGGCAGCACAAGCCTCAGGTGTGTTCTTCACTGTATATGGCAGTATTCCATTTTTTTTGCACTTAGGCTCAAGAAAATGTTTTTGAAACAAATTAATTGTATTTTAATTTATTTATAAGTATGGAAGTAATTCCTTGTCTTTATAGCAATATTCATGAGGAAATGAATGATGCACACCCCGATAAATGTAGCATTCACTTGCATAAAGAAACAGAAATGTATTTTGGGTTTCCTATATAAATATGCAGAAAATAAGTGTAATAGTAACTCTGAGGTCAGAAAACTTTGATTTTTCTCATTATCACTAATTCATTGGTAGCTTTCAATCTGTCTTCTCCTATTCTCTCCAATTATGTCCCAATTTCTTCTCTTTTTTTTGATACCAAAAAATAGTATTAATATTTATCTGCTTCAAAGGATATTTTGAGAAATCATTGGCTATGCTCAGTTTGTCAGTGCTCACTATTTCTGAAGTGCACAGTCTGAAAAAGTTCTTCTTTTTGCACAGATTCTGAGGAGCTGCTAACATCTTTTACAGTAATTAAAGAGACTTCCTCTCCACTCCTTTGAGACTGAGGATGTAATGTATAGGCAACAATATTGAATCAATAGAATAAGCCTTTCCCTAACAATGCAGGGGAGATTCAAAGTATTGTCAGCTTATTGTTTCAAAAGAGTTGCTCACAGAGAAAGGCATTCCAAAGACACTTATAAAGCAAACATCTGAATCTGAACCAGAGAGAGTTTCTTTAACTGAGGAAGCGTAAGACAACATATCCTAATTGAATCACTTAAAAACCACTTTCACCTCAGGAATCTTCAGCATCAAATTTAATAGAAAACTGTTAAGAAAGAGGGATATAAGCAGAGGCATCCTCATGTCATGTAGTGAAATAATTTTGTAAAAATAAAGCCTTAAGGATTAGCACTACTGTAGGTTGTGTCTTTAATGTAGTGGACAACTACTTAGTGCTGCTGAAATGCTTTTCCAGAGTGTATTTTCTGCTTCATCATCTTTCCAAAGGTATCCAGTTTGTGTGGTTTATGGCTTAAATGCAAAAATAAGTGTGATAAGATTGATGATTAGGGAATTTATCTGAAAAGCAAAAGCAAACCCCTGATCGGGTTTGACAATCATCAGTCATATGAAGTTTAACAAGAGGAAGTGCTGGATTCTGCACCTGGGATGGGGTAATGCTGGATATATGTACAAACTGGGGGATGAGAGGCTGGAGAGTAGCCCCACAGGATCTGGGGGGGTTGCTCAACGGCAAGTTGAACATGAGTCAACAGTGTGCCTGGCAGCCAAAAGGGCCAACTGCATCCTGGAGTGCATCAAGCACAGCATTGATAGCCAGTCAAGGAAAGTGATTGTCCCACTCTACTCTGTGCTGCTGTGGCCTCACCTCAAGTATTGTGTGCAGTTTGGGGTGCCACAATATAAGAGGGACATAAAACTATTAGAGAGTGTCCAAAGGAGGGCAACAAAGATGGTGAAAGGTCTAGAGTGCAAGATGTGGGACACAGGGCAAGACATGACAGAACCTGAGGGATGGCATGAAGCTGCATCAGGGGAAGTTCAAACTGGATATCAGGAAAAGGTTCCTCACTGAGTCCGTGGTCTGGCACTGAAGCAGGTTCCTCAGGGAAGTGGTCACGGCACTGAGCCTGCCTGAGTTCAAGAAGCATTTGGACAGTGCTCTCAAATGGGTGGTCCTGTGTGGAGCCAGGAATTGAATTCAATTGTCCTTGTGAGTCCCTTCCAGCTGAGGATATTCTGTGTTTCTATGACTCTGTGAACTACTGTAAAACTAATGTAGACATGTTCTCAGGATTGGTTTTCAGTTCCAGCAAATTATCATAGAAGCTGTCTGGATTTGAGTCTGCTAATAACACAGTACTGAATAATTTCAAAGCCAAGCAGCAGTAAGACATAGATGTAAAGGTGCATAATTATTTCATTAATACCTCTTTCCAAATATAAAAGCTAATTTCTTGAAATTCACATTTCTGTAAAATAAATTAATTTTCACTTCATTCTGATAATTTTTCTATTAATAAGAATGATTTCAGATGGCTGACATGCATTCCCTAAGGAACTTCCACTCATGGCAGTATATTGGCTTTCACTCTTCAAGAATTTGATATAATGTGAACTGCCCAGTGTAATAAGGTAGATTTGGAAATGAGAGCATTCTAGAAAGAGAGTAAACATTAACTGTAAGCAATGTCCTAAGACTTCATGACACTGAGAGAACAGCCTGAGACTTCATGATCTCTTTGTATCTATGATAACAGAAATTGTGAAAATGTGCTAAAGGATGATTTGAATAACCATTTTCTGCTCTTGTAAAACTCAACATAAACTTAGCCAAGCTTTCAGCCTATAAAAATTTCAAATGACTCATGTTGAGATTTGGAGATCAGAACATTAATTATTCAGAATCCATCTGTACTTGTGATGCTCCAGACCTAAACAGCTTTGTTATAGCCAGTGTGTACACATGCTCCTCATAGAAAGGAACTGAGCATACATGGAGCATTAACCTGCAGAAACTGGACTTTGCTGTCTTTGTAATTCCTTTTTACAACAGGTAGGGTAGCCTGAGAGTCAGCATCAAGGATGGAGAATAGGAAGAGTGTCTCTTCTAGACTGTTAACTGATAAATGGATGGTGAGAAGAACAAGAAAAAAAAAAAATGCTTGTCCTATTTTTCAGGATAAAGAGCAAAGCTGAACAGACTGACAGAGCTATTGGGTTTGCAAAAGGAGAAGCAGTGAATCATAGAATCATAGAATGGTTTGGGTTGGAGCAGACCTTAAAGATCATCTAGTTCCAACCCCCTTGCCATGGGCAGGAACACCTTCCACTAGATCAGGTTGCTCAAAGCCCCATCCAGCCTGGTCTTAAACACTTCCAGGGATGGGGCATCCACAGCTTCTCTGGGCAACCTGTCCCAGTGCCTCACCACCCTCTGAGTAAAGAATTTCTTCCTTATATCTAATCTAAATCTACCCTTTTTTAGTTATAGCAATTCCTCCTTGTCTTATCACCACACTCCCTGATAAAGAGTCCCTCCCCAGCTTTCCTGTAGTACCTTTAGGTACTGGAAAGCCTTTAGGTACTGGAAGGCTGCTATAAGGTCTCCCCAGAACCTTCTCTTCTCCAGGCTGAACAACCCCAACTCCCTCAGCCTGTCTTCATAGGAGAGGTGTTCCAGCCCTCTGATCACCCTTGTGGCCCTCCTCTGGACTCGTTCTAATAGGTCCATGTCCTTCTTGCGCTGGGGGCCCCAGAGCTGAACACGGTACTCCAGGTGGGGTCTCACGAGAGCAGAGTAGAGGGAGAGAATCACCTCCCTCAACTTGCTGGCCATGCTTCTTTTGATGCTGCCCAGGATATGGTTGGTTTTCTGGGCTGCAAGCGCACACTGCTGGCTCATGTTGAGCTTCTCATCAACCAACACCCTCAGGTCCTTCTCATCAGGCCTGTTCTCAATCAATTCTCCACCCAGCCTGTATTTGTGTTTCGGACTGCCCCAGCTCAGATGAATACTGTGAGGAGTCGGTACATGGCACTTAGTATGGACCCAATATACATGGAAGCTTTTACTTTCACAGCAGTTCTCTTCTTCATTCTCTCTATACAGTATACACAGCTGCAAATATTAGCCTCTTAAATTTTCCCTCCAAATAGAGTGCTCTGAGAAGGAAAGAAAAAGCAAAAATTCAAGCATGTAAGCAAAAGTTGTATTTAAAAATTAAGAGATGAACACATGGACCATGTTTTTACTTATGGAACCAGTTTGGATTATGTGCGTGATCACAAAGTTTGCATCATCCTTCTAGGGTTCAACCTCATATCATTTTACACCTAACAAAGCTCCACAGTTATTTCTATTAAAAAAAAAAAAAAAAAAAAGGTGGGGGGTATATTACTTCATGCTCAAAGGTGGGGGCAGGAGAG
>VXAA01007282.1:153663-175606 GCA_013399115.1 Anseranas semipalmata
CCCCAAAAAAAAAAGTTGCTTCCGTGTGGTCTTTGCTCATTTTTTTTCCTCTTTCTTTTCTCTTTGTCATGGTTTTGGCTGGGAAAGAGTTAATTTTCTTTGCAGAGGCTCACACAATGATGCGATTTGGATTTTTGATGAAAATAGTGGTGATAATGGACCAATGTTTTTGGTTGTTACAGAGCAGTGCTTACACATAGACAAGGACGTTTCCTGCTTCTTATGCTGCCCTGCCAGCAAGGAGGCTGGGGTTGCACAAGAAGCTGGGAGGGGACACAGCCAGTACAGCTGACCCTGTTCTGGGAGATATTCCATGCCATATGATGTCATGCTCAGCAATAAACCTGGGGTAAAGAAGGAGGAATGGGGGTAACTTTTGGGGTGATGGCATTTGTCTTCCTAAGAAACCATTATGCATGACCAGCCCTGCTTTCCTGGAAGTGGCTGAACACCTGCTTGCTGATGGGAAGCAGCAAATGAATTCCTTGTTTTGTTTTGCTTGTGCGTGCAGCTTTTGCTTTACCTAGTAAACTGTCTTTACCTCAGCCCATGAGTTCTCACACTTTTACCCCTCTGATTCTCTCCCCCATCCCACCTGGAGAGAGTGAGCAAGTGGCTGTGTGGTGCTGAGCTGCCAGATGGGGCTAAACCACAACACCATTTAATTAAATTATCATTAGCTCAACCCATGAGCCTTTTTCTTTCCCATCATAATTTATCTGCCTGCTCTCCCTCTGAGGAGGGGGAGTGGGAGAGCAGATTTTGTGAAGTTTAGCTGTCCATCAGGGTGAAAACACCACAAGTAATAACATCCAGATTCTCCCCAAGCCCCAAATATATTTCAGAATATTTATCTTTGGTGCTAGACTATGGTAGGCATGAATCTGCAATTAATGTTTTGTACTTTAATCAATGTTATGTCATTATGTAATTAGACTGAAATGAAAAGAAATGCTCTGGTTTATGTGAAGTTTTACTTCAATAAGTGGTGTGCGTTCAGCTGGAGTGTTTTATGGCTATCAGTTGCACGACATTTCTGGGCATACCTATCTATAATGTCTTGAGCAGTATGAAGTGTTTATTCCATGGATTACATTGGAATGTTTAGTGGATCAATGAGGAATTTTCATTTGCTATTTTATCCCCTGCCCAACAGGCAAACTGCAGAAAGTTTTATTATAGAAGTAGGTGAGTTTATAGGAGCCTGAGTCTCCAGCAAACAGCTCACTGCAGCTCTAGTTTAATCAGCTCATTCTTTGGCATTTACTTGCTGCTTTCTTGCCTGAAGGGCAAACACTGTCCTAATGAAGCACACAAGGACAAATGACTTTTCCAGGCTGTGATTAATTTTCACAAGCTGACTTAAATCACTGGTTAATTAATAGAAGATTTGTTGATTTACAAAAAAGCACAGTCATTATAAGCAGTATTATATTGATTTGTTTTTCATGAATTTAGTAGAGTAACAAGCTTTTATTTAGAAACTGACTTAAATGTGTTGAGATTCCACTGTAGAAAGAGTGATAGTGTACTAGAAAAGAGTACAGAGACTAAAGCATGTTGTGTTTTCTTGCTTGCTTGGATCTTTTTAAAAGCAGAAATAGATATCAATATAACTCTAGCTCTAAACTACCCACACCCCTGACATTCCCATCAGTCCCCAGACAACCAGGATTAAGACTTTTTGCAATATTCATGTCAATATTTTTGTCTTTAAATGTAAGTGGTTAATAATAATGTATGACTTGGCATAAATGCACCAAAGATAACACATACTTCAACACATGAATCAAACATTTCTCCCTACCATGGCTTATTTTCTACCTAATGTTTTTATATCATTATGGTTAACAACTGGAAATGGCTTAAAAGCAATTTTCACTGAAATTGTTTAACAACATAGGTTAAAATATTTGTTTCTGCATGATACTGTGACAAAAAAAAAAATCATAATGTGACTTCTATAAAATACATGCAAAATTGCTTAAGAGCCACTTAACCGATAACAGTAAGCAGCTGTGAACTAAGAATGGATTTGTATGGAGGCACTGCTAGGACTGCTTTGCAGAGTTTTGTTCTGAGTCTCCAATGGATAAATAGAGCTGACAGAATATATATTTAATTTCTGGTGACATTTGCCAATGACACAGAGATTAGTTCTACTGATATGTCGTAATGAAGAGAAGGCAGCCACGCAGAGGAGCTGATTAGTGATACAGGCCGATTAACACAGAAGGTGTTGATACAATAGAATGCCTGATCATGTCGTGAAGAAAGGAGATTAGGAAACAGACAATGCCCTGAAAGGCAGTGGTTCTGTAAAGAATGTGATCTCAAACTAAACAACTAAACAAAAGATCTGCTTGATGGGGCACCCCATTGTGATGTAGCAGGAGAAGTAGCAAGAATCTCATTAGAATCTCAAGGCAAGCAAATTTAGATTAAAAGCAAAATACAAACTTTTAAGAGCTATGAGACAATCAGTCTAGGAGATTGGATGATCTATCATTCAGTTTCTTTAACAGAAAAATAGTTGTCAGCCTGGAAGATTTACTTTAATCAAACAAACTTGAGTATTCAGTAAGAGAACAAAGTGGGAAATGTACTGGCAATGGAGTCTACAACAGATCTGAACAGAGGAATTTGTGGTCTCTTTGGACTTGAAATCTATGAATCCCGAAGCCCATTGAAGTTGCCTGACAGGTGACACCAGACTTTTTGGCAAACTCCAGTATTTACTTGAATCAAATGAGCATTGTTTATGATACAGATATATTTTGTGATAGCTTAGAGTACATTTGACTAATAGACTTGGACATTCACTCATCCCTTCTTTTCTGCATANTTTTTTTTCCAAAAAAAAAAAAAAAAAAAAAAAAAAAAAAAAAAAAAGTCCAACTGATATCAATAGAAGTTTTATGGTATTTATATCACTTTAACTGGGATTTTTCTTTTGCCTCTTACAAATGCATATTCCCCTTCCACTCATACAGAGTTGGGGAATTGTACAATTAGAAGATTTTTACCTACACAGCTGCTCATGTTCTTTTCTTTCTGTATATAATTATTGCAGAGAGACATATATAATTCATTAATATTTGGTGTACACAAGACCCATTCATTTTATGCCACCCTTAAAAGTGACATACATAGAAATTGACTACCAGGTATTTATGAAAAACAATTATCTAGATTCAGTGTTTGCACACAGAAATCTGGGATTATCTGGAACAAATTTGACTTTAGTTTTTGTCTCTTCAGCCAAAGAAGATGATGCTCACTTAGTGCCTTTATACCTGTGATTTTTCTCCACAATGGCACTTTGCTACCAATGGCATCAGCAGGAGGCTGAAAATGCAGTTTAACACATACTCTGTGATAGCACATTTGAATAGCCTTTGTTGAGAGGGACTATTACACATCCACTGGGCACTATGTACATCTCCATTACATAATTAAGCATCAATTAAAATGCTATTAAAATAAAATGTTATCCTGTTGTCTTTTCAATGATGTTAACTTGGCACTTCATCTGCCTAATGTCATCAGTTAGCATACTAGACCCAGTGCCATTAAAGTTAATGTGCAACATGTTTTTACCATTTACATTGTACATTAGCATGTCATAGCATATGTAAAACATGAAACCTGGTCATAATGATGATGAAAGGCTCACAAAGGAGTATGCAAAGAATAAAGAAAATATGTGAACTATCTGAAGATTGTGTTGGCTTTCAGTTAAGTGCTTGATGATTTCAAACATCCTCAAAGAACAAGATAATACTGAAAAGTAGAATGAAATTTTTTAGAAGTCTGTGCAGAGATATGACAACAGACAAACATATTTGCTGCCTAACTTTGTCCTGGAGTCCTCAGGTACACCTCTAAAAAACAACGACCAACATTTTGTTGCAGTCCTTCATGATAATTCACCAGAAGGACTTTTGTCATCACAATGGATAGCAAAAGTTACAAATGGTTTCCATGTGTATTTCAGATTTCAGAATGAGCAATACACAGTCTAGCTAATGGTAACTGCCAGCGCAGCCTACATGCTTTGCATAATCTCAGAAATATTCTGTGTTTAGTGAGTTAATAGCTGAATTCAAATATTGTTTAAATAATCATTTAAGAAAAGCACAGACATTTTTTTTTCCATGACCAGTTGCAACTAAGATAAAGAACTGTACTAAAAAGTGTGGTGGTTTTACTCTGCTGGGCAACTAAACTCCACCACAACTGCTCTCCCACTCCCCCTCCTCAAAAAAAAAGAAGGGGAGGAGAAAGTATGATGGAAAGAAAAAGGCTTATGGGTTGAGATAAGGATAATTCTGTTAAAGGAAAAAGAAAAAGGAAAAACAAACAAAAAAACAACAAACAAACAAACAAACAAAAAAACAAGCAACGGCCACATGGAAGCAAAGAGAGAGAGATGAAAACTATTATTCTCTACTTCCCATCAACAAGTAATCACCATCAACAAGTTTGGCCACCTCCTGGGAAGCAGGGCCTCAATACACGCAGTAGTTCTTTGGGAGGACAGACATTTTCATAACAAGAATCCCCCCTTCTCCTTCCCCTTTCCCAACTTTTCTTGCTGAGTGTGACATCATATGGTATGGAGGAATATCCTTTTGGTTGGTTTAGATCAGCTGCCCTGGTGATGTCCCCTCCCCACCTCTTGTCCACCCACAGTCTCCTGGTTTTGGGGTGGTTTGGAGAGAGTCTTGATGCTGTACCATCACTGCTCAGCAATAGCCAAAACTTTGGTGTGATATCAGGGCTGTTCTAGGTACAAGTGCAGAGCACAACACTGTATGGGCTGTTGTGGGGAAAGTTAACTCCATCCCACCCAGACCCAGTACAAAAAGGCACATGCAAGTTTAAAGTCAATGTCACTTCTATATATGTACTTGACACATTGAAAAATAACTTGCTGTCTTATAGCAAGTCAAAAATAAACTTTTACATATTTCTACAACAGCTATCATCAATCAAAACATAGCTTTGTAAACAAAAGATTATCCTCTTCATACATTTGAATTTTCTCTATTGTATTAAAATGGTTCCAGTATTTAATGGATGTTTCAGCATACTCTTTATTGAAAAACAATGTGAAAAACATCATTCAGACTGCTAGACAATGTTTAAATTAGATAGAGTAATATCTAAACCTTACATACAGTAACAATATTTATTTAGTTAAGAGCTAAATTTCTTTTTCTTTTTTTTTTTAATTTCTTGTGTCACAGTAAAAGACTCTTTTCTGATAGGGAGTTCATGAAGGAAAATAAATAAATAAATAAATCCAATAGATACAGTTGTCTGAAAACAAAACTGTCAGAATTATTTGCCATATAGCATTATCTAAGCACATCTGTCAATTTTGTTTTTGTTGTTTTCATTTTTTTTTTTTAAATGAGTGACTGCAACAATCCATTAGGGAGTGATGACTAAGAAGCGTGGAGGAGATAAAATTAGATCTGACTATAAATATCCATTTAAATGAATGTTGAAGAGAATGTTAAAAAAAAAAAAAAGTACAAAAAAAAAAAAAGTCTATGGTAGATTGTTAGATCCTGTTCTGAAAGCGTTAATGAAAAAAATTCCCACTGATTTATCTGGGAATCAAAGGAAAACCTAAATGTGATATCTGAATTCTAGTTAATTTGATATTCTCATTGAACTGCCTGATAGTGTTTGACAGTTCTGGGAGACAACCACCCAGTTCCACTGTTTTGAAGGAACTTTTGTTTTTAATCTATTCTTCTTATGCACTCAAGTGGACATAGATTTCTGTGTCAAAAAGTATTGCTTGTTGGGACCCTCTAGCAATAGGAAACTTTCACTAAGGAAAGAAGTCAAGGTGTGCAGTATTTGGATCACACTGTCTTTAGAAGAAGAGACAACAAGTTGCTAAACAAAATTCAGGCAAGTTATTACTGAGAGCAACCTTCTTTGTCACTTCCCAAACATGGAAGTAAGGAACTTGATAGATAAAAGAATAGGTTGAAATCCTAACTCTACCATTTACAAGTAAAGCTTTCAGGGGTTTTATTCCTTTTCAAAGGTTTTGCTTGCAGGGCTAAGACATTTCTTTACTAAACTTAGAAATAGAAAATCCAATATAACTGTACAATCAATGAATATATGGTCGAATATATCTCCCAATGAAGCAGATGTATGAATTGCTCTGTTAAGTTTTCTTTATATTACTATCTAGGAAGACAAGGCCAATGGCAAAGACCAATTTGATGTGTAACTTTTACATAATGATGTTAGACAAATCCTACCCTTATGTTCTCAATAAGGTGAATTTTCTCCTAAGAGGTAAGTTATTTTAGAATCTGAAAGCTGCATTCTTGCTACAATTGATCTTTATCTTCAGTGTATAAGATGTTAGAGATTTTGACTATTTGTACCAAACAGAAATAGAACTTGAACAGGAATATACATATACATATAACTGTCATAACTGAAATAGCCACTGGACAATTACAAAAGACAGCAAGGTTTTGTTTTGACGTGGTAAAACTATCCTACAATTATTTTCCAGGACAGTAAATTTGTAATCTTTGATCACTAATTCTCAATGTTTTTTAGATCTGCTAACATCAACAAGGATATGCTGCTCAAGATTCATTACAGTTCAGTCAATGACTCACTGCCTTCTTCAGGAAAATGTTATGGTGCAATATGGATGGCTGATAGAACACTAATCTGCTTCTAAATTAGAACCTGCAATAGGAGATCTCTCCAGTAAATAATACCATTGCAGACTTCATTGAGGGAGAAAGGGTTGATTTTAGGATAGCAAACACTGCAAAAGAATATTATAAATTAGGATTTATGGAGAAAAAACTGATGAACAACTGTAGAATATGAAAGAGAGACATCTCCACCTGGCATATCACAGTTACAGAGATCAGGAACTGCCTTCAACCGTCTGGAAAGAGAAGGAAAAAGAAGAGCTCCCAAATGCTTAGGTAATTATCATTATCTTTTTTAATACATAATCATTTGCAGTTTTTGCCAGGAACCATCCATCACCCATCTGTGGCCAAGTACAGAAGTTATCACAGCCTAAAAGCTGGCTTAGTGCACTACTGGCTGTGTGACAGCTGGTTGGAAGACAGGCTGCAGAAAAATCTGTGTGATCAGAGGATGAAACCTGTGAGTTCAACCCACAAAGCTTTCTTAAGCTGTTCTATAGCTAGCCATAGTAGATCAATGCATTCACATGCAGTGAAGTGAATTTCCATCATAAGTTTATAATTTTGTGTATTGGGTTTACATGGCAAAATTTGGGTATTGGGGGGGTTGCAGGGGTAGCTTCTGTGAGAAGAGACCAGGAGCTGCTCCAAGTTAGATAAAAGCCAGTTCCAGCCAGCTCCAAAAGGGACTCACCAATGGCCAAAGCTGAGCAATGCAGGTTTCACCTCTGTAATAAAATATTTAAGAAAGGGACAAAGGGCTGCACAGGAGAAGCTGGAAGAGAGGAGTAAGAAAATGTAAAGCAATTTTACAGACACCAAGGTCAGTGAAGAAAGAGGGGGGGAAGTGCTCCAGGTGCCAGAGCAGATGTTACCCTGCAGCCTGTGGAGAGGATCATGGTGGAACAAGCTGTCCCCTTGCAGCCCATGGTGCACCATGTTGAAGCAGATATCCACACTGCAGCCCATGGAGGAACCCACAGTGGAGCAGGTGGATCTGACCTGAAGGAGGCTGCAGCTCATCAAGAACCCACATAGGAGCAGGCTCCTGGCAGGTGCTACACCTTGAAGATTTTATTCTTGAAGAAGGTCCAGCCTTCTTGGTCTTCTTTACCTTTCAGAACCACCTCCCCAGAGACTCTGCCAACCAGGTCTTCAAATAGGCCAAAGTCTGCCCTCTGGAAATCCAAGGCGGCAGTTCTGCTAACCACCTTCCTTACTACATAAAAGATCAAAGCTCTACCATTTCATGATTGTTGTGCCAAAGGAAGCCTCTGACCATTGTATCACCCACAAGTCCTTCCCTCTTTGCAACCAACAGGTCTAGTAGGGCAACTTCCCTAGTTGGCTCACTGTCTGGTTTAGGCTGGGATAGAGTTAATTTTCTTCATAGTGGCTGATATGATGCTGTGTTTTGGATTTAGGTTGACAATAATGATGGTAACATTTTAGTTGTTGCTGAGTAGTGCTTACAGTAAGCCAAGGAGTTTTCAGCTTCTCATGGTGCCCTGCCAGTGAGGACACCAGGGGTGCACAAGAAGCTGGGAGGGGACTGCTGGTTTAAACCACAACACTCACTCGCCACCTGTGTCGGGAAGTTATCTTCCACATACTCTGGGAATCCTTTAGATTGTTTCCTCTCTGCTGTATTGTATTTCCAGCAGACACCTGGGAAGTTGAAGTCCCCCATGAGAACAAGGGCTACCTATCATGAAACTTCTCCTAGTTGCATATATAATATTTCATCTACCTCTTCATCCTGGTTGGGTGGTCAATAACAGAATCTTACCATAATATCAGTCTTAGCGACCTTTCCTCTGACCCTTACCTATAGACACTCAACCCTTTCACCATCATCCAGCTCTCACTTCCTCTCCTTCCCTGCTTATCTCTCCTAAAGAGCTTGTAACCACCTATCTGAGCATTTCAGGCATGCAAGTTGTCTCCACCATGTCTCACTGAGGCTAGTGATAACAATGAGCCCTGAGACTTAGGTAAAACTTCCAGTTACCCTTGTCTATTTCCTATGCTGTGTGCATTTGTATAGAGGCACTTAAGATGGGCTCCTAGTGAAACTGTTTTATTGGATGAAGTGGCTGGAATTTTTTGTGCTGCTCTTCAGGTGCTCTCCCGCTGACCTCTGATCCCTTCCCTGGCTCTGAGCATCTATTGCTGGTGCTGGCATTGAACTGACAAGAGTCGGGTGTATTGAGGTTCCCCTCCCCCAGCCACTTTAGTTTAAAGATGTCTTCACCAGCTTGGCAAGCTTTTAACCGAAGATGCTCTTTTCCTCCTTCTAAAGATGGACCCCATCAGTCTCCAGTAGACCAGGTTTCTCAAAGAGAATCCCATGGTCTAAAAAGCCAAATCCCTGGCAATAACACCAGTCGCATAACCATGCATTGATCTGCTGGATTTGATCGGTCCTTTCAAAGCTATTTCCTTTGACCAGTAAGATTGAAGAGAAGATCACCTGTGTTCCAAAGCCTCTTATAGATGGTCCAGGGACTCTGTAGTCCTTCATGATATGCCTTGGACTTCTCTTGACAGCATTATTGGTTCCCACATGAAATAACAGCAGTGGACAGTAGTCTGTGGGCTGTACAAGGCTCAGTAGTCTCCTGGCAACATCCCTAATAAGGGCCTCTTATAGGCAATAAACCTCTCTTGAAAGTAGGTCAGGTTGGCACATGGCTGCCTCCATTCCCTGAAGAGTCACCTACAACTATCACCCATCACAGGTTCTTGGTTGGACTGGTTGTTATACAGGGAACAGTTTGTGCTGGCTCTGTTGACACCTGCATCTCCCCTGACATGATGGATCCTTCCTCTGCAGTCCCCAGAGCAGTGGAGTAGTTCTTCAAGGGCAACTCTGGCAATGGAGGAAGTCTCTTCCTCCTGCTGGTTTTTGCCATAACAAGCTTCCATTCTTCTGTGTTTTCAGTATCACACCCTTTTGTGTAGTCTTAAGGGGGAGTTTCTGGCTGTGGGTCCCCTAGAGACTGCACATGTAACAAGCTGTCTAACTGCTCCACAGGTTTGTGCAGCCTTCTCACAGCCTTCTGCACCTCAGCGACCTGCTTCAAGAAGTCCACCACCATAAAAGGGCACACCTTTTATGGGCAAGTATGTTGCCTGTCCCTGCCACAAGAGAAAGGTCTAGCGACTTTCTGCAGTCTGAGGCCTGTGCTGTAGCCTCTTCCTTCAACAGCTCTGTCTGGGGGAGGTGTCAGACAGCACCCGGGTGGGTGCAATAGACATCCCAGGTGGTGCTGCAGCCTTTATTCTAAGATGAGTGCACACCATCCTAGCTAGGCAACTATTACTGGGGCTCGCAAAGCCAAGGAGCACCGGTACACAGCCCTTGCCAAAACAGTGCAAACTGCCACACCCTTCCTGTCCCTGTTTGTGCACCCTGTTCGCAGCACTCCTGGTCAATAGCATTCCCTAGGGCTGCTGGGCAGCAACTCCACCACAGCCGCTCTCTCACTCCCGCTCCTCAAAAGAAAAGGGGGAGAAAGTATCATGGAAAGGGCTCAAGGGTTGAGATAAGGAAAAGGAAATCACCCANTCTGCTCCGTGTGGTACCCATGGGCTGCAGGGGGACAGCCTGCTCCACCATGGGCCTCTCCACAAGCTGCAGGGGAACTTCTGCTCCAGTGCCCGGAGCACCTCCTGCCCCTCCTTCTGCACTGACCTTGGTGTCTGCAGAGTTGTTTCTCTCACAATTTCTCACTCTTCTCTCCCAGCTGCACTGTTGCACAGCAGTTTTTTCCCTTTCCTAAATCTGCTCTCACAGAGGTGCAACCAGCATCGCTCATTGGCTCAGTTTTGGCCAGCTGTGGGTCCTTCTTTGAGCCAGCTGGAACTGGCTGTTATCTAACATGGAGCAGCTTCTGGACTCTTCTCACATAGAATCATTCTTCTAATATTCTCTAATTCTTTGAGCTAACGCTGCACTGATTTTCTCTGCAATGCAGCTGTTCCATTTGAAGTTATCATGATGCAAGATTTTTCAGTTTTTTTGCATCACATACATCTATGAGCAATGACCACTTCCAGGAGTTTTTCATTTTCAGAGAACCAAAGCTCACACAGACTTGAAAATTATGAGCTGGCACCACTCGTATCACCAAGAAACTAACCTCTCAACCAACTGCTGTCAGAACAATTTCCACAGAATTAGCCAAAAAGTTTCACTACTCTATTGTGAGAAAAAAAATGTGATTTGGCAATCCTTCTAGTACAGTTATTTCTTCTTTAGTTTCTCTGATTCTATAGTCTATCACTGCTTAGGAGCTTTAGGTAAATCAGTTGTGTAATAGTTTTATTTGAAAAACAGCAAAAGCACTATTGCTTTTGTTTCATGACAATTTGTCAAAACAATTTATCATCTCTTCCCTTTTTTTTTTTTTTTTGGCAAACAAACAAACAAACAAAAGCCCACTACCTTGATCTTATTTGAAATTGTCTTTATTATTCTGTTTCCTTATAATGCTGTATATATGCATATATATATATTCACATATATATATATATATACTCTTTACAGCCTAATTACGTCGGCTTTCCTAGTTTATTTTCTTTTTCAAGGATAATCATCACAGGTAAAGATGTCTTTCTGGATTGATATGGAAATGATATTGTTTTTATTAATGCAACAATTGCCACATCTTAATAGAAAACCACTTGATATTCAGAAACAGAAAATGTTTCTATTCTGACCAATTACAAGGGGACTTTTCTGAACTTTGTAAACAGAATGCTGCAGTTATCCCATCACACTAATCGTTTCTACTTTTCTTCTAATATTACTTTGAGAATTGCGTTCAGTTTTGATCACCTCTTCTCAGCAAAGTGATGTTGCACTATCATTTCATTAAAAACTTCTCAGTAATCTGAATCTTTTTCCAGTTTGGAATGATTTTGTTTGCATTTTTGATTTTCTATTTATATATTTTTAACCCCGGTTGCACTGAGCAATACACAATGATTCTTAGGTCAAGTGATTACAAATATTTTAGAATATATCACTGTGAACATTCTTTAATTCTTCATTTAGTCTTGGATTCTTTGGAATTATTTATAGTGAGTTTCATTCGCTTATGTTGTCCCATCATCTGTTTCAGTACATGAGGAATCATCCTCTAGATGAGTCTGTAAAAGCTTAAGTCTAAATAAACCAAATAGGATAGGACTGTTCAGCTTGAAAGACACAAAAGTAGGGATTCATCTTAGACATACAAAGTGATGAATGAAATGGAAGAGTTATCTTTCTCATTTTTCCCATTTAAATTTTACAATTTTTAAAATAACTTAATAAATGTAAAACATAAAATGAAGTATTTTCACATTTTATTTTCTACTTTTGCCTAAGCATGTTACAGATTATTTTGGGGTACAGGATACAGTTTGACCCAGGAAAACCATTTCTTACCTCTAAAATTGGCAAAGATCGGGCTATAACTTTTTTAAAATACAACATTAAGTTTTGCTCCCTTTATTCTTTTTAACACTGAAGGTCATAGTGCAGAACAGCTTATTTTATTTTAAATGTACAATTGGGAAAGCTTACAACATTTTTGGTTGGGTACAACATGCAATATCATTAAACTGTATTCTCTGCTGGAGGTATTTTAATTGTAATTACACAAATATGAATAATCAAGGTCATATATTGCTGGCAAGAGAAAATTTTATGTGTAACATTCCATTGATGACCAATTTCTAGGAATCTTCCATCAATAAAATATTTTTCTCTCAATTTCAGCATAAAAATACACTAATTAAACATCCGGAGGTTAAAAAAAAAAAAAAAGAAAAAGAAAAAGAAGAAGAAAAGGAGAAAGAGAAAGAGAAAAAAAGAAAAATATAAGGAAAAAAAAACTGTTGAACATTTTTTTTTTTTGGTATGATTATTTCATTAAAACAAAAATGCCAAAACAAAGTCCTTTCTGAAGAAAGGGAAAGGACAATAATATGAAAATATGCTTATATATGAACTTAAAGATTTTATGAGCTGTCTACCTACTGCCATGATGCATTATATGTAACATTTTGAACAGATTATTGCAAAGTGTATTGTTGATCTTTTTTATCATTAGAATAAAACTGAATTGCAACATACAAAATGTAATACATGATGGTAATAACTATTTCCAACTGTATATGGATAACTGATTATGGATATATTGTAATTAATTATAATAATCATGATTATGATTAAATCATTAATGTTAATAAATTATGGATAATTAAATATAATTTCATTCCATGAGTTAGTTTCGTGTATATTTGCAATTGCAGATAGAAACAAAGTCCTTTATACATTGAAGGATTTCACCTTGAATCCTAATTACATGTCAGTGGTGTATTTTAAATCTTTCAAATCAAGATGGAATCAGCGTGCTTCACTAAATAATTTATAAGACCCTTTGATTCACCTGTGAAGTTTTATGACACTATTGCATATGATATGGCTGACAATAGAATATAAGTATGTCAAATTTGAAGAAGCTCTCAGCTTTGAACTTCATAATCAATTAAAAATATAATTAAATATTGGTTTAATAACACTTTTCCTATATACTCCCTTTACTATTCCTATTATCGCAACAAAAATACATTTAAAAGTGAAATATATATATTTTAATAAAAGAAATAATTATTCAAGAATTAAGTATTCAATTGCAATTCAATTTTAATAGCTCTTCTCAACTTCAAAATATGTGAAGTAACACTTACCAACTTTGAAGAGTGTGTGGAATATAATGGAGAACCAAGTTGCACTGCATTTGTCATCTAAAGAACAAGACTTATCCTCACTTTCAACATTTTTTTTTTCAATAATGGTATATCATTAATGATAAATAACACTGAGAGTAAAGATAGCATTTGTTTAACCATGTATACCTAGTGTTCTAGTGTATTTTTAAAAATACCCTGTGATATGCTGGTGGCTTATCCGTTGCATGGTTTAGTTGCATTCCATGTGAAAACATTTATTTGTAAATATGGAAGATGTGTTGGTCTTTAAAGTGTTCTTTCTAAATTCCATATTTGATTTGTGCCATATGATATCCTCAAATACTTCCCCTTTTCTTGCCCCAATTTTTGGGGCATGGTCTGTCTCTGTAATGAAATGTCGGGAAAAAAGTCTATGTGTGGAGAAGAGTAAATGCAAGCTTTCAGGCTCCTTTCTGCATTTTTCCTTTCCCCTCCTTCCTCTGCTTATGTACATTATGAATCAGAATCAGTCTTAGCTTCGGCATTTCACTGAATCCTATGTCTAGGAGAAAAAACACATATTCAGAAAATCATAGTGGCATAATAATTTTAGAACAAAATATTACAAAAGAAGACTAAATTCAGTTCATCTGAGATGAAGAGCCTTTCACCTCTAATTTGCCAGTGTTAAACAAACCAAGCTCAGCAATGCCTCCCAGTCACTACTGTATGATGAACGCTTTGGTGGCCTATGAAAAATGAATAGTCAATTTTAGTTGCTTCTAGGCAGGATTTCCTATTGCAAAAAAATATACTAAGACTTCACTGTCAGCCTTTGATGGAAAGAAGAGAAGCACTAAGTACTAGAAAAAGTGATTGTCTGTGGCCCTCAATAACATTTCCAGGCAGAGTTTTATATGTGTTAGTAGAGTTTGCATCACTCTTACATTTTGTACTGTTATTGGATATGGATAAAACATTTGCTCAGAGGACTTTCATGAATATTAATTATATATTCCCTTTAAAATGATATCAACATAGACACATTGTTAATTTTATTGGAGAACTGGTTAATACACTGTTATATATATATAGCTTTATATATAAAGTGGATATAAATATAGTATATAACATGAGTTTATATATATATAAATTTATAAATATATAATTAAAGTAGACCTCACAGAGGTGCAAACAGTCTGCAAAGAATGTGCTTACAAGGCTGGGAAGACAATGTGAGAATAATAGTGCTACTATATGCATAAATATATATGCATAAATAAATACATACAAAAATACATATGCATATGTAAAGAGAATAAGGGAAATCTATTTGTTAACTACAGGGTGACCCAGTGCCCTGTATGAAAGATTAATTTTAAACAACCAATTAGGAATGCAAGTAATTTTATAGTATGATATAAAATGAGAGTCAAATATGAGATTTTTTATTGGGTAAGGAAGCCTGTTTATGGTTGGGGCAATATCTTGTCATGTCCATAGGACAATAAGTAATGAATAACATCAGTTCTCCTGTGTTTTGTCATTTGTAAGTAAAATAATACTAGGGAAAATTTTATTTTTAAAAGAAAAAATGTGTTTGGATTAAGATCCTGAGAATTACCTAATAATATTTTTGAGAATTTAAATGATATTAGGGGAAAAATAAGCAATAATATAGACAGGAATTTCATGTTTGTTCCAAATCCAGGCAAAGTTACAACAGACTTTTAATGAATGATGCCTTGGAAGAGCAGCTAAGGAGATACTGGGAGAAGGAACAGAATAGCAACATGAAAGGAAGAAAAAAGGAAGAAAGGAAGAAAGGAAGAAAGAAAGAAAAAAGCTAGGGAAAAGGGAGTCATTCTTTAAAGAAAATTAAGGAAACTAAGGAACAAAAGAAAAAAAAAAGTGACAAAAAACATGACTGTAAATGGTTGTTAAAAAACAAGGGTTGACCATGGTTAGCTTCCAGGTGCCCATCATGCCACTCTCTCACTTCCCCTCCTCAACAGGACAGGGGGAGAAAATGTGAAGAAACACCTTGTGGACTGAGATAAGGATAGGGAGATTGCTCACCAATTACAATCATTGTCCAAACAGACTTGGTTTGGGGAAGATTAATTTATTGCCAATTAGTAACAGTAGAGAGCAGTGAGAACTAAAAGCAAACTAGGAACACCTTCTTTCCAAACTAAAAACACCCCTCTTCTTCAATCTCTTCCCCACTCCCACAAGCAGTGCTGGGAAATGGGGGTTGTTGTCAGTCCATAACGCTTTGTCTCTGTTGCTCCTTCCTCCTCATACACCTCCCCTGCTCCAGCGTGCAGTCCTTCCCATGGTATGCACTCCTTCCCAAACTGATCCACCATGGGCTCCACTACTGTAGCATGGAGATCTGCTCTACCATGGCACACCATGGGCTGCAGGGGGACAGCCTGCTCCACCATGGTCCTCTCTGCAGGGTAACTTTTGCTCCAGCACCGGGAGCACCTCCTTGCGCTCCTTCTTTCACTGACCTTGGTGTCTGCAAAATTGTTTCTCTCACATTTCCTCACTCCTCTCTTCCAGCTGCTCCTGTGCAGCATTTTGTCCTTTTCTTAAATATTTTTATTACAGAGGTGAAACCTGCATTGCTCAGCTTTGGCCAGTGGTGAGTCCCTTTTGGAGCTGACTAGAATTGTCTCTTATCTAACATGGAGCAGCTCTTGGTCTCTTCTCACAGAGGCCACCTCTACCAAAACCTTGCTACGTAAACCCAATACAACGTCTAATTCATTATTTGAGAAATGTTTAAGACCTTATGAGATACAACATCAAGATGTGAAATAAATTTCCTCAGGTGATTCACACAAGTATTAGTCATTCTATTTCTGAATTTGGTTAAGTTCCCTGAATAATTCAGGTGGTGAAAAAATGAATTCATAACACATTTTGTCACCAACCCATTGGTCAGTATACATGTTGAGGATATACCAGGCCCAGCTTCAGCATCCCAGAGAGATTCCGACCTTAAACCTGTAACCTTCCTTACTGAGCTCTCAGCCATTAGTGTGACCGCAGACAGGAAAGCTGAAGCTCCACTGTTAACACTGCTCCATTTTGTAGCACAGCAAGACGGTTAATTATGATAGACATTTAGATGTTTTGGTAAAAGATGAATTTTACCTTCTGGTTAGAACATTCACTCAGGAGTTAAAAGATATGGGCTCTGGACTTTAATGATCAAATATCAAAATACAAAATTGAAAAAAAAAAATAAAAAGGAAAAATGAGAGATATTTTCACCAAAAATACAGTGTTATTATAAGGTTAAAGATCCTACTTCAGATGCACTCATTCAACTGCCTTTTTCTTTTCTTTTCTTTTCTTTTCTTTTCTTTTCTTTTCTTTTCTTTTCTTTTCTTTTCTTTTCTTTTCTTTTCTTTTCTTTTCTTTTCTTTTCTTTTCTTTTCTTTTCTTTTTTCCTTTTCTTTTCTTTTCTTTTCTTTTCTTTTCTTTTCTTTTCTTTTCTTTTCTTTTCTTTTCTTTTCTTTTCTTTTCTTTTTTTTTCTTTTCTTTTCCTTTCCTTTCCTTTCCTTTCCTTTCCTTTCCTTTCCTTTCCTTTCCTTTCCTTTTCTTGGTGGAATTAAAAGACTGCATGTGAATTAGTAATGTGGTTGGTAAAAGAAAATTATTTTCTGCCCTTATATTCTTCGAGTTAATACTTAATTATTACCCCTTCATTTCTATCTCCAGCTGGAAGGCAAATATTTTGTTTTGAGTCAAACAGTATGCCTTAATCTTTAATATAAATACATCTATACATAAATAAACCCCTTCTCTGTATATAGACAGAAGCTTTTCTCATCAAAACAAAATCTATGAAGACAGTTGATTTTGTTTATATTGTGCCACCTTTTATGTAATTTTTCAATTGCAGCATTCAAAAAAGAAAATAAGTTATTCTCCCAGGCCTAATTATGACAAAACATTATTGTGAATAAGTTTCCATCTTCTTTAAGCTTATTTATTTATTTATTTTATTTCCTGTAGGAAATCTATAGGATTCTGTAGGAATCTGTATTGAATTCCTAATTTAGTCTAGTTTACACTTTGGTCAAAATGACCTGAAAGGTTTATGCCAGAGAGTTGGTACAAAGCCTCACTGCAGGTCTAGTTATGTATTCTTACACAGTAGTAACTTCCAGCATCAGTTGGACAGTTGCACAGTATTTTACTGCACTTCCAAGTACCTTGGTAAGATTTCTTTTTCTCCTGTTGTACCCACTGATACTTAAATACATAGTAAAAATAAAATTCATCTTGTCTAGTACAACACAGTTTTTGTCTAGTATAACAGAGTTTCAATATAGGTAACAGCAAAAACTGATCTTCTAGCACTTAATGCTACTTATGCAATAATACAAAATATATTACATGCACATGTGCAAATGTTCCTGTTTACAGGAAGACCAATTAATGGCTCCCTAGTTAATCATCCTAAAACACCAAGAATGTTACCAGTACCATTTTGGCTCATTTAGGACTAGCTCAAAACCCTGTATCACACAGTGTTGTGCTAATGAACTACATCCATATTATGCTACTTCATGGTTAAAGGAAGTCTCCAGTTAAATATTTTGTTTCATCAGCCACTATATATTAAAGGTTACCAGTGGGTGTAATTTCTTTTACCAGACTTTAGTGTCTAGGACCTCAACTAAGTTGCCATCCCCACAAGGTCCTCAGATCTGATGTAGCACCTAAAGGAGACATTTTGGGGGCTGACATCCGGAAGCTGTGTGTAGCACCTTCTGACTTCATAGATGACAATAGACACCTATGTTTAGGCAACTCTATCAAGTTGCTAGCAGTAGATGTAGATATATGATTGAGTTGCCTGTAAGCTGAGTGAAAAAGACATCATTCAATTGACCTGTTTTGTACATCCGTATTAGGACAAGACAAACCACATCCTGCATGCACCTATTTCTTTGCACTACCTCTAGAAGAAAACTGTATGACTAGCTCAGCCCAGATTGTATATCATATAGTCAGAAATTAAGTGAAAGGAATACCATCCAGCAGTATTTTCTGGTGTGGCTAAATTTTCTGAAAGATCTGTTGTTCATAAACCAACCTGCGTAGCTTGACACTAAAAGCTTTTCCCTGTTTTGGGGAGAAATGAAATGGTAGGTGCTTAATAGAACATGGCATCATACTTTCCATTTCAGAACATCTAGTTGAAAAAGAGGAGTGGGTTGAGCTTCTGAAGAGCTGACACTAGTTTTTACATGCTCAATGTTACAGATTGTTTTGTTTATATTAAGCAGTAGGAAATATATAATGTCAATGTATTTCAAAAATCATGGTTGCTGGGTGTATGGTATCAACATAAAATTGCCTTCCTATAACAAGCTCCCTATGAATAGAGGGCTTTTTTTTTTTTTTTTCTACTTTAATCTCAATCTGTTAGTAAACTGTCAATTTCCATTAGTAGTTAAAGAAGGGGACTACAACAAATATTTTTTAAGTGATAGTCTCATTAATGGCAGTTCTTTAAATAACAGGTTCAATGGGAACAAATGTATTTTAAAGAAAGCAAGCAGATGTATATCAGAATTCTAGAAAAAAAAAAAAATCTCTAAGTGGACCGAGTTATGAATTTGTATTTTTAAGACTTTGATCTCATGCCATAAAGAGGAAAGTAGGGAATTGAGTGAAATCTCCCAACAATATTTTCTGAAATTAAAATTATACTTTGTCTCTTTATTTTAACATTTTTTTAATCTCTCTGAGAAGTATGCAGATATTAGTGCTGCAGTAAGTATGCTGTATTGCTTAAATATTGCTTTGTCCAGTGCATGTCATAGAAGTGGTCTGTTTCCTTCTCATGTTTATCCTCTTATACTATGTCTATGTTGGGGCCTGAGGTGGGTTGACTCTGGTCAGCAATGAAACACCCATACAGATATTCGCTCACTGACTTAACTGTGGGATGGGGGAGAGAACTGGAAGACACAAAGAGAGAAAACTGGTGGGTCACGTTAAAGATGATTTATTAAGTGAAGGAAAAAGAAAGAAAACAAACAAACAAACAAGTAATGTAAAGGCAATCACTCACCACTTCCTACGAGTAGGCCGATGCCCAGCCAGTCTCCAATCAACAGCTGCTCTGGAAAGGCCAAACTCTCAGTTTCATTTCTGCAAATGACATTATATGGTATGGAATATCCGTTCAGTCAATTTGGGTCAGCTGTCCCAGCTGTGTCCTCTTCCAAGCTCTTCCCCACCCCCAGCCTACCCACTGGGGGTTAAGGACAGAGTGATGAACAATGAAAACCTTGAACCTCGATTCTGTGCAAGCACTGTGCAAGAATAACCAAAACATTGCTGCATTATCAGTAGTTTAGTAGCAAATCTAAAACACAGCACCATACATGCTGTTAAGAAAAAGTCTAACCTCATCCCAGCCATTCTGAGCACAAAAGTACAGTATGGATGTTACACTTTCAAGCAGAATAACTTGCTATGGCAAATAACAATTTATATAATATATTTAATGATTTAGTTACTTCATTATAGTTCTTTCTTTCTTTCTTTCTTTCTTTCTTTCTTTCTTTCTTTCTTTCTTTCTTTCCTTCTTTCTTTCCTTCTTTCTTTCCTTCTTTCTTTCTTTCTTTCTTTCTTTCTTTCTTTCTTTCTTTCTTTCTTTCTTTCTTTCTTTCTTTCTTTCTTTCTTTCTTTTTTACTCCTCTTGAATGCTATGCAGTTTTCTTCAAGACACCACTTTCTGTTACACGGTTGTATTTTAATTTTGGAAAATCTCATTCCAGCTCTAGTAGTAGATCCTGGTAAAGATTTGCATTTTCTAAATTCTACTGGTTTCATATCACATAGCAGTGGTGACAACAGTATCTATATTTTGTTTTTATTCTTAGTACAGGACACCTATCATTCTTTTATTAAGAAATATCAAGATGTAGCGTAAACTCTCACAGTTGAAGGTATCTTGATACTGGCTTTACAGCAACACTAGCAAAATTTCTCAAGCCATACACATCCACATTTCAGGCCTGCATTTCCCACCAGTCGTGTTTACATTTAAAAACAGATCTCACTTTAAAGCTTCACAGAATATGCCGCAGTGGCAACACAAAATGGCTGGCCTGGAGATCTGAAAAACAGAGGCACGGGCATGAGAAGAATTAATTTTCCAGTTCAGCTGCTGAAGGAAAAAGTAAGAAAGAATATGGAAGAAGAGGAAAAATAAATTAATAGATAGATAGATAGATGGATAAACTAAACCAAAAATCAGTATTTTATTTTAACCCAACTTAAAAAAAAAAAAATCTTATTGAAACAATCATCCTAATCTGTATCATATTAGAATTAGTGAAATATTTATCCTTCAATTATTTAATCAAATAAGCCAATGAAAATGAAAGAATAAACCAAATTCATTCAGCTAGTATATTATTCTGCTTCCCGGCCTCCCAGCATTTAAAACATTTCATCATAATGTATAAGACCCCAGGCTGACATGTGGTAGCCTCAGTTACCTTTTTTACATAATTTAAATAATTATTCACTGATCTTTGCAGAATGACTTTAAAATAGTGGTCCTGATACATACCAGAAAGACAAGAAATCCAAGTTTGATCGGTAGCAAAAGATTCTGAACTGATTTCCCATCTCTTTTCAACAAAAATTGTATTTTTATCTTTTTTTTCTTAGTCATCCATGTTAGATATATTTTTGCTACTTAACGTATTATTAAGCTGGAGACAGATCATCAGAATGATCTTTTTTATTAGACTTCATAGATTTCTAGAGCTTCCAGATTCTAGTCTATACACTAATAACTACTTAAACATTTTAATGCAACAGATTACCCCTCACAGATACTTTTTATCCAATCTTTAAATCAGTCTTTAAGGGAAAAATGGAAAAGAAAAAAGAGAGAGACAAATTATTTCTCTTTCAGTTTCCCTAAATTATTTTTCCACTGCCTTGGGATACTCATGATTTTTTAGATCCATGTCTTCTTTCTTGTGATTTTTCTTCAAGATTTGGTGACATAATAAAATTGGTAGTTTAGTCTTTTTCTGCATCAGTAGTTCTGTCTTTGGTAACTATGACAAGTTTTTCTTATCTTGTCACATGAAAATTCTTGTAGCCTGTTTCACAAGATAAAGCATCTGTTAAAAAAAAATACAAATGATATACCTGTAGTTGCAGCAGCTTTTAATGCTTTTATTATAAAACATATCATTATCATGAAAGTATCAAAAGTATCATTATCAAGAACATCAGAAAGAGAATTTTGCACAGATGCAGCTCTCCTAGTCATAGGAAGAAGAGAAAGAGCTTCTGTCAGAAATGCAGAGAATTGTTTCTCTTATAAGCATAAATGTGAAGATAGATATGTCATCAGTTTTTCAAGAAGTCAAAAGATGTAGCCAATGTTACCTTGCAATTCTGCTTTGGAAAGGGGGAAGAAAGGGGAAGGGGAAGGGGAA
>VXAA01007282.1:188049-204984 GCA_013399115.1 Anseranas semipalmata
AAAAACAGTGAAAACAAAGGGATTTTCAGCTGAAAATTTAATATACTGAAAGAAAATTAAATTCTATCAACATATCAGGAACATATGGCAGCCTCACAAGCAAAAATGTTGCTGAGAATTTCATTTATTATGGTTGAGAATTTTTATGAAATAAATATTGCCATAAAATTAAAATTACTTTTGATTGATCATTTCAGTTTTAAAAAATTATTCTTAATATATAGAGAGAGTTTAACTTCTCATCCTGACTGTAGAAATTTGTATAGATTTTTCTTTTGTTAATTACATTGCATTTCTTTTGATGTTAGGATTTTCTTATCTGATTCTATCTTGTTTCTTTTCAACAAAATACATTTAATTCTGTTTTCTTTCTCATTTCTTATCTGTGTATTCCTGGAGTTTGTTGCCTTACTTGCTGTCTCATTGGAGATGTACCAACTGTTCTCAATTGGTTCTGTGTAGTCATTTGAAGTCCTTTTTTCTTATGAGTCAGTGCTTGTTTGCTTGTTTGTTTTCTTATTCATTTGAAGCTATTTTTCCTGCACTCCACAGACTGCATCTTTGGTGAAAGACAAACAAGGAGCAGCAGCTTTTGAAGAGGAGTCTTCCAGCCCAACAAGAAATCAGGTGCTCTTTTCTGCTGATGAGTTTTCTCTTTTTAGTTGACAGTTTTACTGTTGTTTGCGACAGCAGTTATTCACTATTTAATGTAACAAAGGTTGCCTGCATCCTTTCCTGTTCACCTGTTTCAGGAAGCAGCAGCTGTCTCAAATGCAAGAAGAAAAATATTCTACTTTACTCTCATCTTCCCAGAACCCTCATCTTTCCCAGTCCATGGGTCTGGGAAACTGAAGGGTGAGCGTGCTCACAGTGATGTCCTTCTTCAGAGACCTGGAGAGACAGAAGAAAAGAGACTAGCTAGGAAAAAGGGATCTTGTGGAAATCCTGGTACATGAATCCCTGTGAAAGAAGACAGGGAAATCACCATACCCTGTACTTGTCCCTGAAGAGTGTCCATAGCAAAATGTATAAGGAAAGATGCAGGAGAGAGGAAGTGGTGCTGTGGATGAAAGCTGATTGTCTTCACTCAGTCAAGGTGGGAGGTTATATCTCTTAAGTCACCACAGTGACTACTACTAAAACAAACAAACAATCCCACAGCATTTCATTAAAAATTTTTAGATATAGAGGGGATGGCAGCTCCATTACTTCTGAGGATTACTTCTATAGCAAGGGTAGCAAAGAACAATAGAAATGGTCAACTGTAAAACAAATGAGAAGAAAAACTAATGAGAGAACAATGGTAATAATTAATTTCCAGATTTAGCCTACCTTTTCAGATCTGTTGCTCCTTTAACCCAGTTAACTAGACAAACGTACTCATATCCATCCATTCATGCATGTCCTCAAGCCCATACATATATGGACATAGAATCCTAGAATGGTTTGGGTTTGAAGGGACCTTAAAGATCATCTAATTCCAGCCCCCTTGTCACGGGCAGGGATGCCACCCACTAGATCAGGTTGCCCAGGCCCCCATCCAAACTGGCCTTGAACACTTCCAGGGATGGGGCATCCACAACTTCTCTGGGCAACCTGTTCCAGTGCCTCACCACCCTCTGAGTAAAGAATTTCTTCCTAATGTCTAATCTAAATCTACCCTCTTTTGGTTCAAAGCCAATACCTCTTGTCCTATCGCTACACTCCCTGATAAATAGTCCCTCTCCAACTTTCTTGTAGGTCCCCTTTAGGTACTGGAAGGCCACTATAAGGTCTCCCCTGAGCTTTCTTTTCTCTAGACTCAACAAATCTAGCTCTCTCAGTCTGTCTTCATAGGAGAGGTGCTCCAGCCCTCTGATCATCCTTGTGGCCTTCCTCTGGACTCACTCGAACAGGTCCATGTCCTTCTTATGCCAGGGGCCCCAGACCTGAACGCAGGACTCCAAGTGGGGTCTCACGAGAGCAGAGTAGAGGGGGAGAATCACCTCCCTCGACCTTCTGGCCATGCTTCTTTTGATGCAGCCCAGGATATGGCTGGCTTTATGGGCTGCAGGCACACATTGCCAGCTCATGTTAAGGTTCTCATCAACCAACACCCCCAACTCCTTCTCCTCAGAGCTGTTCTTAATCCATTCTCCACCCAGCCTGTATTTGTGCTTGGAATTTCTCTGACCCAGGTGCAGAACTTTGCACTTGTTGAACTTCATGAGCTTTGCATGTGCCCACCTCTCAAGTCTGTCAAGGTCCCTTTGATGGCATCCCGTCCCTCCAGCATGTAGACCGCACCACACTGTTTGGTGTTGTCTGCAAACTTTCTGAGGGTGCATTCAATCCCACTGTCCATATTGCCAACAAAGATGTTAAACACCACCGCTCCCAAGACAGACCCCTCAGCGACACCACTCACCACTGGTCTCCACCTGGACATCAAGCCGTTGACCACAACTCTTTGAGTGCTATCATCCAGCCAACTGGAACAGGTTGCCCAGAGAAGTTGTGGATGCCCCATCCCCGGAAGTGTTCAAGGCCAGGTTGGATGGGGCTTTGAGCAACCTGATCTAGTGGAATGTGACCCTTCCCATGGCAGAAGGGTTGGAACTAGATGATCTTTAAGGTCCCTTCCAACCCAAACCAATCTACGATTCTATGAAAAAAAAAAAGAGTTTTACAACAATAGATATTCAGCAACCTCTTCAGTTATTTTTTGCTTCTTCTATGTTTCTAAGTTCTTCTAAGTCACTATATGACTTTTTTTCGAAAGAAGAATCATAGTTCTGGAAGAAATTTGATGGGTTGATATGAAACAACATGCTGATATGGCAGCATCTTCCTGAGCAATAGTTTTGTCTTGAACATGCACTAAATGTCAGTGCAAAACTACAGGAAACTCAAGGCCACAAGCCTAGAGACTGTATATGGTAATGCAGAGAGCTGTGCAGAGCTTCCATGTTTCACCCAACAGGATTGCTGAGGCTGTAAATAGGTCACAGTGAGGCATGAATGGAAATAAATTTCAGACTAGATGGGAAACCTGGACCACCCAAGTATCAGTAGCCTTTTAGAAAATTTCGCTGAAGCTAAAGGGTCATTTAGTTTCATCTCAAGATATTTGTGCAGGAATAGTCCTCTGTTTAAATGTCCAGGGTTTCTTTACAGTTCAGTCATTTCATATCATAGAATATCCCGAGTTGGAAGGGACCCATAAGGATCATCGAGTCCAACTCCTGGCACTGCACAGGTCTACCCAAAATTTTAGACCATGTGACTAAGTGCACAGTCCAAATGCCTCTTAAATTCAGACAGGCTTGGTGCAGTGACTACTTCACTGGGGAGCCTGTTCCAGTGTGCAACCACCCTCTCAGTGAAGAACCTCTTCCTGATGTCTAGCCTAAACCTCCCCTGCCTCAGCTTGACACCATTGCCGCGGGTTCTATCACTGGTGATTAAGGAGAATAGGTCGGCGCCTGGCCATCCACTCCCCCTCGCAAGGAGGTTGTAGCCTGTGATGAGGTCTCCCCTCAGCCTCCTCTTCTCCAGGCTGAACAGGCCAAGTGACCTCAGCCGCTCCTCATACGTCTTCCCCTCTAGGCCCTTCACCATCTTCGTCGCCCTCCTCTGGACACTCTCCAGCAGTTTTACATCCTTTTTGTACTGTGGTGCCCAGAACTGCACACAGTACTCAAGGTGAGGCCGCACCAGCGCAGAGTAGAGCGGGACAATCACTTCCCTCGACCGGCTAGCAATGCCGTGCTTGATGCACCCCAGGATACGGTTGGCCCTCCTGGCTGCCAGGGCACACTGCTGGCTCATATTCAACTTGCTGTCAACCACAACCCCCAGATCCCTCTCTGCGGGGCTGCTCTCCAGCGTCTCATTGCCCAGTCTGTACGTATAGCCAGGGTTGCCCCGTCCCAGGTGCAGGACGCGGCACTTGCTCTTATTAAACTTCATGCGGTTGGTGATTGCCCAGCTCTCCAATCTGTCCAGATCTCTCTGCAAGGCCTTTCCACCCTCAGCCGAGTCTACAACTCCTCCAAGTTTGGTGTCATCGGCAAATTTGCTCAAAACTCCTTCTAGTCCAACATCCAAGTCGTTTATAAAAACATTGAAGAGGACTGGCCCTAAAATGGAGCCTTGAGGGACCCCACTAGTGACCATCTGCCAGCCTGATGTGGCCCCATTTACCACAACCTTTTGAGCCCTGCCCGTCAGCCAATTGCTCACCCATCGTATGATGTTTTTGTCTATCTGTATGCTGGACATTTTGTCCAGCAGGATCCTATGGGAAACTGTATCAAAAGCTTTGCTGAAGTCCAAAAAGATCACATCAGCTGGTTTCCCTTGATCGACTAGATGGGTGATCTTATCATAAAAAGAAATCAAAAGAAATCAAATTTGTTAGGCATATAATGAGGAGTTATTTCCTTTGTGCACAGGAGTGCTTTAAAAGTCAAACTTTAATTTGGAAGTTCTTCATTTATTTCTAATTTTGCTAGAAATAATATCGTCTGTCTACCAACAAAAATGTACCAACTGTTTTGAGAAATAGAATCACCTTTGTTCTGTACTTGAATATAGTGCATAATCTTCCAGGAAATTACATTTAATATAAAACATTTCTGCAGATTTAAAAGTTTACCTACCACAAATCCATATTTTCAAAAATAAGACATAATTATCTGGCAACACTAGCAGAGATATATAAACAGATTGTAAAACAAATGTTAGCTTTCAAATTAAATATTTACTTGTTTAAATATTAGATTATCTGTGCTCGTCCCACTCCCAATCCCAGTTTTACTGCAAAATCAAGTAACTAAAAAGCAAAGAAAACCCAAACTACATCACAGTTTCTGCTATAGCTTGGGTTCCACTTATGGTAGATAACATATCCTAAAACATGGCAGTGTGAAATCCACATATAGGTCAAGAAAGGCTGCCCATCTGCTCTAGGGCCATGAAAGAATTACTTTGCTTGGAACAAGCACACCAGCAACTTGTGGGCCTGAATATGTGGCCACACAAGTAGACATTCACAAATGCCTGATTATGTGTAGGCAGAAGGAAAAGGTGGCAAATTCATTTGAGGGCTGATATTTGGGAAGCATGCTATGGAGCTCAGCTGCCTTTTACATAAGTCACTATAGAAGAATAAGAACCAGGTGCTGTCAGACATTATCTTAATAAAGTAAATGAATTTTCAGGGAAGTTTTTGTCACTAACTAGAACATTATTAGAATCTGCCTCATCCCTGCTAATTGTATTCAGCTGTCAGTACATAGAAATAGAATAGATAGAATCATTTTTTTTTTTTTTTGACAAATAGATATTGTCCAAGATTTCTGAAAAAGAAGTTTTTCATAAGGTTTTTTTTTTTTCATCATCCCTGTTATTGAAATAGAAGTACGGAGTAAAAGGAAAACTTCATTAATCCTAAAATACTCCACGTCTCTTAAAGCTATTTCCCTGTCAATGGGAAGTAGTTTTGCAAGGCTCCAAAATATCCTGTAGCTTGGCAAGGGGTTGGTATTATGAAAAATTAACCTGCAATTATAATTGTTCTTCATTTTCTTCAGGATTTCCAGCATTGCAATATAACGGTAACAACAATAAGAAACGCTTGAGAAAGAAAAGAGGAATCTCACCTAGGTGAGGACTATCAGTGCCTTGAGCAATAAAATCCTGCTAAGACAATGGAGGACATCTTTCTCTTCTTTTACCTTTTTCCTGTGAATTTGTTTTCACAGAGTGACCTTTATGACTCTTTGGACATTCTCTCCGGTCAATAGCTCATTAACATCACAGAAAGAACTCCAGATCTCCCATAGATCAGACAGGTATATGGTGAGAGCAGCAGGTTTATTCTGCTGCAATGATTCTACTTGTGAGGCTTGTGAGGCTCCCAGGGCTCTGAGGGATGTTTCTGGGACCCAACACTCTCGGGCTGTGTGTGCTGTGTGCGCTTTCTGTGTGGAGGCACCGGCCAGCAGGCCACCAGTCCTGTGAGAGGGCCGGGCAAGAGTCGGGCAAAGCCAGCTGACCACACAACCAGTTCAAACAGCAGGAAGCCACATACAACCCACCCCTAGGGAGCACCAGCGACCAGGGCCATGACCAGGGTCTGGGCAGTTTGCATGGCAGTTCCCTCAAGAAGGGCAGCACACTCTGTCACTGTCAGCAGGTGGCCTGCTCTGCCTGCCTGCTCTGCTCACCAGCAGGCGTGGGCTGCAGCCCTGACAGCTCCCCCAGCCAATGCAATGCATTAAACAATATTCTGTCACGTGTCTGCGGCAAGCAGGCATGGACATGGTGACCACTCAACAGAAAGCCAGGCCCTTTGACTCTTTTCCTCTGGCACCCAGTAGGGCTAATGACCTACCAGATGGAGCTCCAGGCAGGTCATGCAACCACCCAGCTCTCAGGCTGTGGGGTGTGCCTCCCTGAGATGGAGGACAAGAGCAAGCACACCTGTGTGAGGTGTGCCCAGGTAGATGAACTGCTCTGCCTGCTGGCCAAGCTTCTGGAAGAGGTGGGGAGACTGAGAAGCATCTGGGAGTCCAAAAGATGATAGAACAATGGAGCCATGCTCTGCCTTCTCTGGTAGGCACATGCCAACCTAGCACAGCCACTACTGAGGCAGGACCAATATCTGATCTGCATCTGATCGGCTGTTCAGGAGGCTGTTCAGGAGGCAAGGCAGGTGAGGTGGAGGTGTGCTATATGTAAGGGAGAGATTAGACTGTATAGCCCTTGCTGTTAGAGATGACATGGTAGAGAGCCTCTGGATGAGGATTAATGGGACAGATAGCAAAGCAGATCTCATCGTGGGTGTCTATTACTGACTGCCCACCCAGGACAATGGCACGGATGAGCTATTCTATAGACAAATAGGTGAAATCCTGGGATCAGTTGCCCTTGTCCTTATGGTAGGCTTCAACTTCCCAGACATAAACTGGGAATATCATAGTGCTGCAACAAGTAAGTCTAGGAAATTCCTAAAGTATTTTGAAGATAACTTCCTGTCGCAAATACGGAGTGAGCCAACTAGGAAAAGTGCCCCTCTAGATCTGTTGTTGGAGAATAGGGAAGGCCTTGTGGGTGATGTGAGGGTAGGTGGCTGTCTTGGCCACAGTGATCATAAATTTTTTTAGTTCAATATTTTTAGTGTAAGGAGAGAAAACGTCAGCAGCGTTGCCACCCTGGACTGTAAGAGAGCAAATTTTAAGCTTCCCAGGGAGCTAGTTAGCAGTGTCTCCTGGGAATCTGCTCTAAAGAGTTTAAGGATCCACGAGAGCTGGGCACTTTTCAAGAATCACCTTTTAAAAGCCCAGGAGCAGGCATCCCATTGCGCTACAAGACAAGCAAGTGTTGCAGAAGACCAGCCTGGCTGAACAGGTAACTCGTCCTGGAACTAGGGCAGAAAAAGAAAATATATGATGTCTGGAGGCAAGAATCTGACTTCACAGGGAGAGTACAGAGCTGCAGTTTATATCTGCAGGGAGAAAAAAAAAGAAAGGCCAAAGCCCAACTTGAGTTGACACTGGCCACTGTGGTGTCAGACAACAAAAAAGTTTTTTCAAGTAGGTTAACAGCAAGAAGAGGTCAAAGGAAAACTTTGGACTGATACTTGAAGCAGATGGTCACCAAACAAGGAAGAGTGAGGAAAAGGCAGAGGCATTTAATGCCTTTTTTCTTCAGTTACTTAACAGTAATGGCAGATCTTGGGCTGCCTGATCCTCAGGGTTGGAGGACCATGACTGGGGAAGTGACAATCCATCTGTGGTCACCAAAATTGTAATTGTAATTGTAAGGGAACAGTTGTATGAGATGAATGTTCATAAGACCAGGAGGCCTGACAGGATTCACCCCACAGTGCTGAAGGAATTAGTCTGTGTTATAGCTGGACCCCTCTCAACAATTTACCAAAGATTTTGGGAGACTGGGGACGTCCCTGCTGACTAGAAACTAGACAATGTTATACCCACCTACAAAAAGGGCATGAAAGAAGACCCAGGAAACTACAGATCTGTTAATCTAACCTCAGTACCTGGAAAATGTATGGAGAAGATTATCCTGGGGGTTATTGAAAGGCAGTTAAAGAACAAAGCCATTATCAGACAAAGTCGACATGGGTTCCTGAAGGGAACGTCCTGCCTTAGTAATTTGATATACTTTTATGATAAGGCTGGAAGACATGTCCTGTGAGGAGAGGCTGAGGACACTTGGGTTGTCTAGTCTGGAGGAAAGAAGGCTGAGAGGTGACCTCATTGCTCTCTACAACTTCCTGAAGAAGGGAAGTGGACGGGGTGTTGCAGGTCTTTTCTCCCTGGTAACCAATGACAGGATGCACGGGAACGGCACAAAGATGCACCAGGAGAGGTTCAGACTGGATATTAAGAAAAATTTCTTTACTGTGAGGGTGGACAAACACTGGAACAGGCTTCCTAGAGAGGTGGTTGATGTCCCATGCCTGTCAGTGTTCAAAAGACATTTGGATGATGCCCTCAATAATATGCTTTAACTTTTGGTTAGCCCTGAAGTGGTCAGGCAGTTGGACTAGATGATCTTTGAAGGTCCCTTCTGTCTGAACTATTCTATGCTAAATGGAATTATTTATTCTATTCTGTTCTGTTCTGTTCTGTTCTGTTCTGTTCTGTTCTGTTCTGTTCTATTCTATTGACTAGGCACAGGGATGCTCAGCAGGTAGCCATATCACACTGATCACAGGATTTTCTTCCACCTGTATTGACTTTTACACATTATTTCCCATCTTATGTTCTTTCACTTTGCCACCTTCATAGAATCATCATAGAATCATGGAATGGCTTGGGTTGGAAGGGACCTTAAAGATCATCAAGTTCTAACCTTCCTGTTATGGACAGGGATGCCACCCAATAGATCAGGTTGCCCAGGGCCTCGTCCAACCTGTTCTTGAACACCTCCAGGGATGGGGCATCCACAACTTCTCTGGGCAACCTGTTCTAGTGCCTCACCACCCTCTGAGTGAAGAATTTCCTCCTAACATCTAATCTTAATCTCCCCTCTTTTAATTTAAAACCTTTGTCCTATCATTATCTGCCCGTGTAAATGTGGCTTTCCATCTTTTTTATAAGCCCCCTTTAAGTACTGAAAGGCCGCAGTGAGGTCTCCCTGGAGCCTTCTCTTCTTCAGCCTGAACATCCTCATCTCTCTCAGTCTGTCTTCATAGAAGAGGTGCTCCAGCCCTCTGATCATCTTCATCGCCCTCCTCTGGACCCACTCTAACAGGTCCTCATCCTTCTTGTGCTGGGGGCCCCAGACCCAGATGCAGGACTCCAAGTGAGGTCTCACAAGGGCAGAGTAGAGGGGGAGAATCCCCTCCCTCAACCTGCTGGCCATGCCTCTGTTGATGCAGCCCAGGATGCAGTTGGTCTTCTGGGCTGCAAGCGCGCACTGCTGGCTCATGTTGAGCTTTTTGTCAACCAGAACTCCCAAGTCCTTCTCTGCAGGGCTGCTCTCAATGAGTTCTTCTCCCAGTCTGTACTCAGGTACTCATAGTGTCCTTACTCATAGTAAGTTAGTATTGGACTGTCCTTGAAAATTTGGTGAAGGAAGATATCATATAGAATTTTCATCAGCCATTTGGGAAAACGAACAAGCAAACAAAAAAACATCACAGTTGATATTAGCAAGTGTTTACAGAATTTACTGTACATTAACTATACATTGCTTATTCTGACACACCTTAAGGTAATATCTAAAATTGGGATGGGAAGAAAGAAGGGATACAAAAAGGGGAAAGAGTAGTCATGGGAAGAGGGAAAGGAGTGGAAGGGCAGAGAAGAATAGAAGACAGGCAGTTTCCAGTTCAGCTATCCCTTTTCAAACTGTTTATTAGTACAGGTACACTTTGAAATCAGTCCAATCTCCTGTGTCTTTTCTCTGCTTGTGGACAGATGATAGATTTGTCACTGTGCCCTCACACCAACAGCATCCAGCTGGTTCTCTTTCCAGATGACCTCCTAGCTGCGTCTATTTGCTGTGTATTCCTTGTCCCTTGATGTTCCATTTATTCAGTCCTGTCATCTCCTCCTAATGTAAAGCTTGTCCTCTCCTGGCAGGGGATGTCAACATCAAAAAGCTCTTTCTCTAAAGCATGACCAGTTGAATTTGTGCTACCCATGCCCTTGCAGATGCAATAATGCCGTTCCATTTGTTACTCTCATTTTCAATAATCGTGTATGATTTGAATATCATGATTAAGTATGGAATTTTGTTAAGAGTATTTATAACCATAGTAGTCAAAAGTTATGTGAAATGAAATGTTCTGGTGGCTCTTATCACAAAATCTATGTATGTAGCAGAAACAACTGTAATCCCCCACTGAAGTGCTTACTGTTCAGGTGACAATACATTCCCATAGACCAGCTCAGACAGGTTTTGTTTCTTGCTCTTTTTATGCAATCTTCAGAGCAGGATTTTGCAATGAAGCATTCCAGACTATATTGCTACAAAATCTTTTTTAAGATATAAAAGTCTGGAGTTTCAGCCTATAGTTTTAGCTGACAATTATTGCATTATAAGGTAGACATAAATACAAATAGAGATGAATTACTACATAGCTTATAGACTGAAAAATGCTGAACTGTGGATAAGTCAATATAGATTGAAAAAATAGTGTTTGATTCAAATCTTAAAATGAAGTGTTTATTTTCATAACCTTAGAGGGCTCTGGAGAAACTGAGAAGTTGAATAAAAGCTTTGATAAAACAAAATTAGTACAAGATGTGAATGATACTAGCCATAGCATAAGCAAGATAAGATGATAGGTACAGAATATTGAGCCAAAGGAAGTATTTAATTTAAAAATGTCCACAAAGGTACACAGCAGGATGCAATGCTACAGAGCAATGAGGGCTATGGACAAAAACCAAAAACATTTTTGGACAATCATACAGAGAAAAATTAAGGAAAAATATGTATATGAACAAGATTATTTTTTCTGTTAGCATCCCACCTAAAAAAATATAGCTTCAAAGGCCCAGATTCTGATTAATTTCAGTGGTTTTCAAAGCTAACAATAATTAAAATATCTAAGTTAAAATTCTCCTATCAGTGAAAGAATTAAGAATATGAAAATGAAATGAAAATATGAAAATTAAGAATATGAAAAAAAGTCAACTAAAACCCTTTTATTTCCTTTTCCATTTTTCCCCATATTGAAGTAGTAGGATATATATTTATTAATAACATATGTTCCATACTCTGTATTTTACCTTCATCTTTGGAGAAAAAAAAATTCAGAGCTAATTTGGTCAAGAAATCCATCTCAATTCTGAATTAGCATAAACACCGTGGAGCCAGAATATGACTTTAAGGCTATATCTACGTCCTAAAAAGGATTGTCAGGAATTGTTCTCTGGTCCTGAAGCCAACTGGCATAGAATGACTACTTCCATGTAGAGTATTATGTTGCTTCTCCTCTGGACCCTTTAGGGAGTCCTGTGGCTTTATAGAAAGAGTATATCCTGTGTGTTATGCTCAGTTCCAGGCATCTGAAATGGGGATTATGTTTCAATTCGCCAAAATTATGTTTTCATGTCATAATACTGAAGATTCTCATTACATGTTCTGGAGCATAGCAAAAAGGCACATGGAGGTGTTGGGAGGACCAAAGTTTGATGATAAAATTGACCCCACCCCCCATTTTATAGCTACTCTGTCTTCATACAAATTTTTCTATGAATGTTCCTCTTTCATTTTTCATGCAATTAAGCTGTTACTTTGGGAGCACATATGAAGCTGAAATCTCCTTGAAGCTTTTAGGATACTGTATTTGGTATTTAATTTTCCTGCCAATTTCTTCAGAATACCCACTTTGTCCTAAACCACTAAGAATCTATCAAACAGTTTATCACTATTTACCATCAAAACACATTAATGTTGTGTCAATTTGTTTTGCAGAAAACAGCCAGTTTCTTCTGATAACCTGTGATCACACCTGCTGAACATAACAGAAAAACGACATTGTCTGATGTTGGTTCCTGTTTCACTGATTTTTATTAAAGGCAGATTCCAGTCCTTTTTTACTACCTCTCATTTGTCTCTAATTTATTGGAGAAATTAAAAAAAAAAATCTCATCTACTTTATCCTGTTACATTTTCACATTTGTTTTCACACAGATTTTTATGCAGAAATGATCTGTCTGAATAGGCTTTACATAATTTTACAGGGGACATTTCCATTTGGTTTTGTTGCAGAAAGGATACCATATACATGAGCATACAAATGACCAGAATAGTTAGCGAAATTTTGGGTGCATACAGAAAATTGTGACTGCATTGGTTTGTGCTTTCCCCACCTGTGTGGAATTGTTGCTGAAGACCAATAAAAGAAGATAAACAAAAAACACTACATTAAATCACAATTTATTGTGTAGTTCTAGGACCATGCTATATCTACCTTTTATAGTGTGAGAGTGTAACACTAAGAGCTCTAGGACAAGTCGGGTAGCCAGTGAAGTTTCATGGAAAGCAGAGGAAATTCTGTATGAAAAAATGTTAGTTGGTGGTTTAGTAGATTTTGGTGGCATCTTAAAGCCAACAAAGGTAACAAAGGCATAATATTGCTCATTGCCTTTATTCCATTGATAAGTGACTTTTAAATTTAAAAAAAAAAAAAAAGTGTGAGAAAGAAGAGATTTTTCTAAAGTACGTGACTATGGGAATAGAAAAAGAAGTTCTATTTTGCTGCCCCTTCTGTTCTGGTGAAACTGTAGCAGTACTTCTTGCCTTGAAGAAACCATGCTTTTTTTCTCTAAGCTTCCTTCACTGAGAGCATACAGCCTTGGAGATTTGGAGATCTGCTCTGGAGAGAAGACTACCTATGGTTTTGCATTGAATCTGCCAAGGTCTTTTTCCAGAAAAAGATATTGATATATTGTATATCTGAAGAACTGGTAGGTATCCAAGTATCCTCACTATGTCAAACTATAAGAGATTTAGCGTCACTTTTTCTACTATGGCAGTCTTCACACCACTGTTATCACACAGCAACATCTGATACCACTTTTTAATTGCTCTTCAGATACCAAGCAGCCACACACACACACACACAAAAAAAAAAAAAAAAAGTGTATTTAAAGCAGCTTACCGTTTTGTCATCTTTATATTTTATATCTCGATCTATTACAAATTTCATACAACTTCTCCCAATGTCAGTTATATTAAAGACTAATTTCAAGGTTTCTCAAAAGAAAATATTTCTAATGCTATGTTCTTGACTTGTAAGATATATATACATTTCATGGTTTCACTGCACTTTTAAAAAGCTTATTGTAAATGACTGTAATCTATTGCATTGTAAATTATGCTGTTTGTGGCAAACTGTTTTGATTTACCTCCAAAATAAGATTCAAATTTTGATATCATAAATGTGGTTTGTATTGGTTTCATAATTCTATTTGACATTATTTTAAATGAAGAAAGTGCATCTTCCTCTCCTAGGCTACTGCTTTAACCCATTTGCAATATATTAATAACAACTTTGTTTTCAAGATGCCAGATGTTATCGGTGAAAACTTAATATATACTCATGTTGTATACTTAAATGTATTTCTTTTGAAGTTAAATAGTTTGCTGAAGATTAATAACTTGAACGTAAACCCTATTCAATGTCCTGTCATCTCTGATCTCTGACTTTCCTTGTAGTAGACAGTCCTTTCCTGTCACTGGGACACTTTTCATGACAACCTCATAATGAAGTCTTTATTTCTATCACAAATCTTGTTGGAAGCCATCATTTTTCATCCATTTTTTTTTTTTTTCCTAAGGAGCTGGTCATCACAGCAACTGGTTACCCAAAATGAATACTGTGTAGAAAAATATTTCTATGACGTATGATTATTTAATTTATATATATATATTTATTAATGCTGCTAGGACTATGCAAAGATCAGCAGAAAAAGTTTACACTTTCCAGAATGTCATCTTTGAATTACAGAACTTTGAACTAGGAGATATTTTGATCTTCCTTTGAGCCTGTACTGTTATTTTGTAACTGGAATGGAAAGTAGCCTAGAGAAAGTTGGCTGGCCCAACCCCACAACAAAAGCACAGTATTTATAGCTGTTGAAGAGCATATAGAAAAATATTAGGAAATGGAACACTTTCTCAGATTGTCCTTAGGTCTTTGGCTAATAAGCTCACATAGAAATTTCAAATATAAAATTGAATTTTTTTTTTTTTTCTATCTGGCAGAGGGCTGATTTCTGGTGTTTGTGAGATCTTCAGAGAGTTATACTGGAGAGGAGTCACTGAATAACAAAGGACTTGAACACATATAGTGATCATGAAGGAGGTCTCAGGACTTCGACATCTTAATTGGGTACATTTTCACCTTAGATCATTACCTCTAAAACTAGTAAGATATGGGCAAATAAAATCAGGATGATTTATACAAATGAAATATCTACTGGGAATAAGTGGAGGAAGGAACAAAAAAGAAGAGAGGGGTTAAATCAGTGTTTCTTACTTTAAAGTGCATCAAAGGTTATAATTGTTTTAGCGTTTTGCCTCTAGCTAAGGATCTTTTTCAGTTTTTCACTACTGTCTTCCTGCAGAAATCAACTGGGACCTGAGATGACAATGATTAGTTTTATACTTTTTTATGATGTTAAAATACTGGTGGTGAGAAATCATAAGAGAGAAAGGAATCTGCAAAAATTAGTGGTAATACTACTGATAAGGTCAGATATTACATTAAAAGTTCAGAAATCCCAGTGGTATCGTTCAAATTAGTAAAGCAATGACTAAAAAACATGGTTCGAGTGCAGTTATCTGCTAGTGAGAGGGGGCAGAAATGATAAGTAAGCTGAGGGATTTGAACCAGAAAATATATCTTTACAGCAAACCTATCAAAAACAAATTCTCATGACACAAGGTCAAAGCTCTTTATGACCAAGAGTCTCATTTGAAATATCTTGGAGAAAAGTGGTAAATAGTGGGCTCAAGAAATTCAGTTCAACAATATATTTACATTAGTCCAGTGATTTTGTTGTTATAACACCTCACAGTCTTAGTGCTGCTGGTTCCACAGTACAGAAAGGTTACATCAACTTATGTGTAGGTTAAACAGCATTCTCTATGCTTGCCAACATTGCAAGAACAAAAGGGAGTGAAATGTGCAGCTTGTTAATGCCACCACAGCACTGTGTGTTTACATTTAAAATCAATATTTTCTTTTGCATCATACTGTAGGTGACATTTTCTTTGCAGTTAAACCTGTCACTATTGTAGATGTCCCTGTAAATGAATTCTGTGAACAAGTTATTTTTTTGGAAGCTTTCAGTTTTCTAAAAATGGTGCTATAGTCTCTGAGAATGTATAGAATAGAATTACTTCTTGTAAAGGCTGCCCCTTTTTAGTCCTGTTTCCTGTATGGGGAAATGACATGGAAGTCAAAACAAAGCAAAGCAAAACGGTTTTCTTCTATGACCTTTTATTCTAAAACAAACCAAAACAAACCAAAACAACAAACCAAAACCACCAACAAAATCCTAAACCTTCAAAGTCCTAGAAAAGGTTTGATTGTAAGCATTATTGCATATTGCAGTCCTTATGTACATAGCTTATACATTTAAACGTCCAAGTGCTCACATCGAAGTTTCTTCTTACTGAGGTTTTATTCTGCAGCAACATTACAAATGACAGAAAAATATAGGGGCTGTTGCAGCACTGATAGTTAAGTGATTCTTAGATAACTTTCATGTTTCTGCATAGCTTTTAGTAACTTCTATAACGTCTCAAAACCTCTTTTTCTCTGAACTAAAAAACCTGCTCTCATCCAGCAAGGCTGAGAGATACGGTGTCTTATAGAGTATGAAGATACTATTTAAATTGAGAGAACAGTATTAAAAGAGTATGTGGAAGTGACTCTTTCACACATCTTTCCTCCTGTTTCCATTAAGAATAAGCAAGTCTTGAGTCTATATATTCAAAAAAGTTTCAGAAAGTATAAATATTTTGCAAGACAATAAATTGCTATCAGTTTTGTATTGTTTTGTTTTATTTTTTCCCTATGTTGTCTGCAACTAATAATTATTTGTTTAAATGTGAACAAGGTGTTAGAGGACATATTCTATTTTGTGTTTCATAATTTAACTTGCAGAAAACTCTGATGAAATGCAAACTATTTAATGCCTTTGAAAACTCAGAGGATATTGTACATGTAACGAACATGCTTCCTCTTGCAAATAGCAATAAATTTTATAACAGCAAGTTTGTAGGTGTGACACGTTCTTTCTTGATAGCAGCTTTACTCTTACAGTAAAATAAATATCTTAAATGATGAATCAGTGTCTCCTCCATACTGGCCATGTGAAATAAACCCAAATAATCATATGATAAAAATTATCTCGATAAGTTATTTAATTAATTTCAGTTCAATAGCCAGTGACCTTGCTTATCACTCCACCCTCTACTTCCTCTGAGACTGGAATGAAAAACCCGAGGACAAGTCTATCAAGTAGGCCTGAGTCTCTTCAAAAAAACAACATGACATTAGTGGACTCAGAGGGGTGACAGGAAGATCAATTTTTGCTGAGGTTGTCCAATCAGTCATACACAACTGCATTAGCATTGCTCCAGTGTCCTCCTTGTCATTACAGTCATTCTAGTCATCCAATGCACTTGACTATGAATGTGGGAAAAGACCTGACCCAGATGCAAAAGGAGATCAGGAATAGCACAGTACTTCATTTGGAAAAAGAAGAGGCAGCAGTAGATGTTTATTTTGATGCAGAGACATGTAGTTCATATCGATTAAGTCACGGAAGCCAAGACTATGTGACCTTTTAAGGCTGAACAGCAGTATCTTCCACGGTCAAAATGACAGGAGATACATCGTAAACACATTCTTTAATGTTGTACATTAAAGTCCCAGAAAAAAAAAAAAAA